>VZTZ01036463.1:0-10233 GCA_013400955.1 Drymodes brunneopygia
GGCTTGGAAGGAGCATCATGTTTGTAATGTACTTCACCTCTGCCTGCTCTGGTCTTTCTACTTGTGAAACCTTTGTATAAGGTTTTCAAGAAACTCTTTCCTTCTCCTTTTGAAATAGTTTACTGAAAAAATCCCCAAGAAATAACTACGGAAGTGCTGCCCTGATGTTAAGGGTGGGGGGCTTCCACAGTGCCTCCTCTCCCAGAGCAAATTACACAGGGTTTACAACAAGGACCAGCTTGTTCATGGACAGGAAGGGTGAGAGACAGTGGAATCTGCCATTTGATTTCTCTAAATGAAAACACTTTCTCAGAAATGGAGACTGTAGCAATACTGCCAAGCCAGACATTAATTTATCATCACTGTTTGTATTACAGCAAATCGTTGCAGTTGTGGATTAGGATGAGGTGTTGCACAAGTGCTTGACGAAATGCTTTAACAACCCAAACAGGCAAGTGCATGTTGAATGCACTTTGAAGTGACAAATGGTAATCCTTTCTATTTTTGAGGAGCTACTATGTCTCTGATGGTACAGTATAACACTCAGTTTCCCTCAGAGGTCTGAAGGAAGGAAAGAGCATCCATGGGAATCCATGGCCTGTCTTCCACCATGAAATCCTTGCTGTTCTGGACATGCAGTATGCTCTGGTTTATTCCAAAGGCAAAGTACTATAAAAACAGTGTGAGTCCCACAGAATATGATCAGCTGCTTTCTGCATTAGCAGCAGTAAAAGAAAGGTACGTTCTATTAAAAACTAGGGAACTCACCCAGCTTTCTGTTAAAGTGGCAACATTTTGACAAATTTTCCATTCTCCTCAAAGACACATCTCTAGACATTGCAAGGAAGCACAGTGAATTGCCTTGTGTAGGATGTGTCTGAGAGGAAAATCCAACCTGTACAGCTCCCTTATGCTCTTGGCTTTGACAGGCAGCCCTCAGAGGCACGCACAGCAGTGACTGTACCTGAGCATCAACACACCAGGGAAAAGCTTGGCTGCTCTTCTGTTGTTATTGGCACATTTCTCAGCTGGGGAGCCTCCACCTGGAGGATGAGGCTCCTTCTGGTGGGCTGGGAGTATCTGTGCCTTGGGAGACTTCCAAAAACGCATCCAGAACTCACCTACAGCAGCTGCCAGAGAAAATGGAGCTCAGACATGAATACAAGTGCATGTGCTAAACACACAGCAAAAGGGAGCAGGACCATGAGGAAGGGGGACAGCAGAACTCCAGGTGGTGGCTCTTGGGCCAGCTCCAGCAGCCTGACCTCAGCCAGGAGGGAAGCATCCCATCTCTGGCAACCTCCTTGCCCACCATACTATTAAGCAAAATTATGCTCCTGCTGGATTGAATTTCTCAGCAGATCAAACAGGATTTTTCTACTNTTACCAGTCAAAGGAAATAGTCAACTTCTTTTAAAAAGAAAATGATTTTTACTTCCAAAGCATGAAAATATTAGCCCTAAATATATCATTTGCCTAGAGATATGATTTCTCTAATAATAACACTCTAATACTGAATTTTAGTAACATGGGAGTTCCTAAATCCTAATTTTTTTCAAGGAGTTCCTTTAAAAATATTCAATGAGTGTCATGAGCCATTTCATGCTTTTAGTAGGCTGAAGGTGATATACTAAGGCTCCCATTAAGAGGAATATTTCTGCACCTAACTCACTTAAACATAAGGGGAAGTTTTGGAGTTTAAGGTTGAATGTGGGAATTTTCTGGTTAAATTGCAAAGTTTTGTCTATATTTCCTCATAAGACAGTCCCAAATTGTCTAATATGATGGTCACTGACAATAGATTATTATTAATAAGGTTTTTTTACACAGTGGTGACCTTTTAATGTTTCACAAGTTCTGTGCAACAATGCAGCAGTAATTTGAAAAAATTTATACATAAAATTTACATTTTCACAAACCTGGTTAAAAAGCCCTTATATTTTTGTCACTTAGCTTTGTCTACCCAGGACTGATCATTTTTGTTCCTATACTTCTTGCCAAATTCCACTTTTTGAGGAGCGGAAAGCAGAAAGTGGAGGCAAGTTTGTGTTAAATGAGTGGTTTTGTGCACATATGCACGCCTGGAAGCAGCATGGAAGAGTTTCTGTATTCCCTAGAATACAGACATAAGGGTGAAAAGGAGGCAAGGCTGTCAAAAGTTTTCAAGAAATTGCATTTATCACATCACTTTCCAGCCTATTTTAGGTATAGCACCGTCATGTCTGTCTGTATTTTTGTCCTGCATATGTAAAGTATCTTGGGATCTAGTCCCCCTAAATGAAAGGTGATACAGAAATGCAAAGGATTAGTATCATTACAAAAATAGACACAAGGAATATGGAAAACATTCCCCACCAGGTTTTAACTATGCTAATGCAAGTCAAATCTGAGTCCTTAATTACTTTACCAGAGTTCCTATAAATGCATATAATTTAACCTCAGAATGTCCTGCCTAGTCCTGTACATACTAAAAAAACCCCAACAAACCCAACCCTCAGATACATTTCTCAAGGTTTGTGAGCCAGATTTCTTCTGCCTGGAAGTCCACAGCCCTGCCCCAGTGTTGGTCCAAGTTAGGCCAGTTCTCCTGCCTAATTCAAGGAGATCTGAAGTAGGCTGGAAAAAAATATTGCAAAATCCTCATCAAAAAAATGATACCCCTTGCAAACAGCTCCAGGCCACGTTATTTAGATTTAGCAAAGTGGAAATGTTCCAGCAATGCACTGTTTCGATAATACACAAAATCAAATTGCTGCCTCATGTTGTGCCTAATGCAGCACTCCACCTCCACCCCCTACCCTCCTACCCCCAGCTCTTTGTGGGCAGGAGGAATGTGACCACAGTACAGCCTGGGTGGGGGACCAGACCTACAGCAAAGTGTCCTTCCTATTCTGACAGCTCGGAGAAGCACAAAAAGCTGTGCTCAAAAGCAATAGTGCTGCACTAACTAGTGCTTCTCCTCTTGTTGGGGGGATGGCTTTGATTACCCCTGTCTGATGAGCAGAAGGTGGCACAGGAAGATGCTGGGAGGCCAGTATTGTGTGGGACTCTACAATTCCTTGAACAGAGAGAGTGGCCTGAATGGTTGTGCCTGCGATCGTTAAAGCACTGGTGGCTTGCCAAGCCAGGTCTCCCCAGAAAACAGCCCTTCAGAAAGGGAGGACTCACAAAAGAACATTTTAAAAACCCTTCTCCCTTGCTGCCCCAAAGCTTCCCTTTCCATCTGCATTCAAGCCAAGAAAATGCTCCCAGCCCTGTAGGGTGGGACCTCAGATCTCATTAAGGACCTCACCAGGAGGACTTCCTTTATCCAAAAAAAAAGCCCTAACCACTACCACCATCAGAGCTCATCACAACCCCCTTCGGGTGAGGCGTTCCTTCCCTTGATGTGATCCCATAACTAATAATGTTTCAGGGGTGGTTTTACAGTAACCAGAGTGGGCTGGGTTTTGTGGTTCTTCCCAGAAGGCAACAAAAGAAGTCTGTTCCAGCAGCCCGAGTGAGGATGCTGCGGACACACCTGCAGCACTGCAGAGCTGGCTCTCCGTTCAGTGACCACAGCAAGTCAGGTGGTGACAGCACCCAGAGCAAGGTGATCTTGCCCCGGGGAGGAACAGGGCTGGTCACAGCACTGCTGTGCCCTAGGGATGGAGCTGAAACTTCTATGGAGCTCCTGGCAAAGTGTCAGTGTATTTAGGGTTACCTTTTGACCCACCGCAAACCTGAGATTTACTCACTGGTCCCTCCCTGTCGGTATGTACAATGTGAATACCTTTTCTTTCTTTCTGCACTTGCCTCTAGTCCATTTAACTTTTAATTCCAACCTTGTTTTCTGAGATGTCAAAGCACACCTCCATCACTCTTATTCACCATCCTTAGCATCCTGACACCCCCACCCCTTGCCCCAAGGTACTCTTGCAGAATAAGCATTAACTACCAACCAGTCCATCCCACAGCTGAACACTGCATAAAGGTGTCTTGGCCAAAGCAGATGTGGACAAAAGCTTCAGCAGTTTGCAGACCTCAGCATTTATGGAGTGATTTTCCCCATCCCTATGCCCTGGACAATCAGGACTTGACTATCTCAAAATTCCTCACTACGTACAGCTGAGAATTTCTGAATTGGGAAAAGTAGTGGAAGGGGTAAGAACTGGCTCCTGAAAGGGAAACCTTCCTGATTTTCACCCTTGCAAAAAAGAAAGGGCACAAATGCATCTCTCCTCCCCCCTTTCCCTCCCTGCTGCCCTTATAGTGTGTAGGAGCTGGGGGGTGTTGGGGCATTCCAGCAGCTGCTGGCCAGTATCCTGGAAACTGTCTCCTTTTTCCCAGTCCTAGCCCCTTTTATGAAGGAGACAATGAGGACATACAGTGAGTGCCTTGTGCATCACTTGGGCCCCCAGGCCCTTTGACATGGAGATTTTGTACAGTGGCTCACCACCTCNGCTGTTAAAGGTACACTTCATATCTGACAGACAATTGTTGTATATGCTTCCTCCAGCCATGGTAGTTGAGGCAGACTGGGGCTGGTTTACAGAATATCTCTGCAAAATAAACTTCTATCCTTTCCAGATTGCTTCATAAGAAGAGGCATTGGGTTTCTAATGTCCCTGTAATCATGTCAGAGCTGAGGCAGAAAGCAAAAGTTATGTTTTTTTGATGCCTTTGCACCCAGAAAATATGTCCTTTTCCAGAGCAGGCAGCTTCTTCATCAGAAAGAGAGAAGGGTTCAAGGCAAGCTTCTTTCCTGCAAGCCAGGGCAGACCTTTGGCTGTTTATCACGGTGCTTCCTCCCTCCCTGTCCATGGGGCCACATTTAAATGGATTGCCTAGCTCTGTAAATCCCACCCAGGAACTGCTCTCAAGCATGGCCCTGCAGTTTTCTTCAGTCAAAACATGTTTACATGCTCATTCACTGAGATCACAGCAACCGCACCAGCCCATCTGCACCCTGCCTCGCCAAATTACAGCTCTGTGTTCTGCTGGGCTGAACATCTGGCATGCTTTAAAATAAAGGGGTGGCCAGCCAATCAGTGGTCAGTGCTGCAGGCAGCCTGGGAGAGGTGGTGGGTCTGAGTGGCCAGTGGCTTGCCCAGTGTCCCAAGTTGGGGACACTGAGCCCTCCTGGGGCAATGAGTTGCTCCTCTCATCACTGGCAGCTGGCTATGCTGAAGGTGAGTGGGGCCACTTCTGAGACTACCAGAAAGGTTTTGGACTGGTCTGGGCACAGCTCCTCTGCTGCACTACAAGCTGCCTAGATAACTCTGCAGCAGTCAGGTCCTAGGCAGAGGTCTGGAAGAGACTTGCTCAGGTGGTTTTGGGGCAGAGAGCATCCACAAATGTCTTGTACAGGCATGAGACTGCCAGAAACATCCATCTCTCTTTCTCATGCATCCCCACCAGAGCAGCGTGGTCTTCCTTTCCTCTGTCTCAGGCCCACTGTAAGGACCACAGGCCATTTCAGGCATTGTGCAGAACTGACCAAAAGAGTCTCTTTCTCTTGCAAGATGTACAATGCTCCCACAGCATCAGCAAAGATTCCAGCTTGCTTAAACTTTCAGGGGCTCCAGGAGGATGCTAAGGACATTTTTCATTTCAGTGTGATAGTCTCTACTGCCCAAGGGCTCCAAAACCCCAGATGAGAATTGAAAACATCACTTCATCCATTTCAGAGATATTTCAGTAAGAAGTGTTTTATTCTAACCCTAGGCTGTGTCAAAATGATGGGCGGACCAAAATATTTGGCTGCAAATTGCTTAACACCTATAGCCTTCAGAGACACTGAGAACAGGTTCAGCTTCCTGGGGGGCTGTCCTGGAAAGAAAGTGATATGTTGTGCTGTTAAAGGAAAGTTCTTGGGACATTGGATGAGGCAACCTGTGTGGAAAGAGGGATAGGATGGAGAGGTCATGCAGTGTTTAAGCTGAGGTCCCTTGCACTACTCCAACAACTCCTAACGCTGGATGCACCCTCTATGTGACCATCCAGAAGCACCAGCCAGTACTGTAGAGAGGAGGGAGATGATTTTGCAACCCTGTGGAGGCTAATTTCCTGCACCAGGCAGTGGCAGCCTCTTTGCTCCATCTGAACCAGGCTGAAGACTGTGGTTAATCGCACTTCATTACAAGCTGAAGCAAAGCATCACCAAGGAGTTTGCAACCAGCTGGTCAACAAAGAGGAGAGGCTGTAGAGGGAGGAAGTGTGTTTCATAAATGTGGGTAAGGAATATGTATTATGAGCATGCTGGGAATGAAAACAAACTTGTACTGGGGAATAGTGTGCCTCAAATTTCAGACCAGTTCCTGTGAGCCCTCTGAAAGCTTATTGCAGTTTTTAAGGGGTCACTGGTTTCAGCAGTATCCCCAGTGTTTAGGAGTGAGGAATGTTGCCAGACCTTCTAGAGCCATGCCTCCAAAAATTTAATGGAATTATTAAGTGCATTTAGAGTTCCTGTTTATTGCTAGAGGCATGATGTCTTAGCTTGTCTGCCAAGTTGCTTTTTTCCATGCAACACTCATAAATTCAAAAAAGAAGGCAAAATGGCCAGAGATCTTCTTTTTATACCAAACAGGGGTTGTTTGAGTCACCTGATCTTGGTTACACCTGGCTGCTACATTGTCCTTCACCTATGCAGATGTCTTAGTTGCACCATGCTGATAGATAGACTGTCTGGGAAGTGTGATACAGCATTCAGATGTCCTTGTTAGAATTAAGCAGAAAGCTTTTGACATTTTTAACGTGTTTTTCTATTATAATGAAAAAGTTTGACTTCGTTTTGAGCCAGAATGACAAAACAACTTTTTTATTTACTCGTCACGTTTCTGGGGGAGGAGAGCATTCAGCTAAGAACTGGCATGTTTCAGCCATGGGGAAAATTGCCTTCCTACTGTCTCTCCTTTTTTTAGTGGAACAAATAGACACATAGTAAAAACGTGAGCCAGTTTTTTTTTGTTTTTTTTTTTTTTGCTTATGCTATAAAATAGGGAGCAAAGCTGGCTTCCCCTCATTTTCCTTTACTTCTTTATTCTGTCCTGTCTTTGCCAATTGAAAACAGAACCCAGAGTTACTTCGTCTCTGGAAACAGCTCTTGCAGGGCTAAACTGTTTTCAGTGCTTTCCAAATAGAAGAGCCCTTTGGAGTCTACATGGCCTTCTGAAAGTTTATTGGGGAGAAGGACAGACAAAATAAATTTGTATCTTCTTCTGTCAAGCTTATTTGGTGAGAGGAAGAATTGGGGAGAAATATTCAGGGAAATTTATATTGGCAATTTGCCCACTGACTAATCAATATAAAGAGCATTATGCACAAATATGAATACAAAAAGCTAAAACTGCCTGTAATTTTCCTGTTTTCTTCTCCAACACTACTGTCAGGCTTCCCCTAGCATGAACAGCCTTCTAGAAGTGCTTTGTTGTCTGCATAGTGTGGGAAGATAGGAACAGAGGTGGTGGAAGAGGCATGTTCTTCTCACAGCAGTGTTCAACCCCAAAGTGAACACAGTTTCTCAGTTCAGAAGAGATCCTTCATCAGTGACACAGCAGAGATGCAGATACGGTTCCCCTAAATCAACAGCAAAAAGAAACAGAAGTGGAAAGCAGCTCTGTAGTGAGAGAGTATGAGAACAGGCTTCACAAGTACCTCAGTTGCGATGATAAAGCTCCTTGCTCAATATCAGAAGTTCCCGATGCTGTGCCATAAGTTGCTCTCCTTTTACAGAAAAAAGATTGAGTATTAAATGAGATATAGCAAGTAATCATTGATTGGAGTTGTTCCCTGGAAAAGATTAGGAGAACATTTGGTTTTCAGTTTGAAAATTAAATGAGAAAGTAACAAGCCTTGAAGGAACTTTCCAATGTGGTTTTCATCCGGCTTGGCAGGTTTCTCCTGGTGAACAGAAAGCTAAAAGAAGATAGGAATTAGAAAAACATGCTGTGACCCGGATAGAAATTCTTCAGCAGAAAGGGAAATGCAGAAGCAAAACAGTATATAATGAAAGCCAAAAATCTTTTTAAACCATGTTTGTCTCTCTTGTTCCTTCTGCAGGGCCAAATATTTCCAGGGGAAGAAGGTGAATGGAGAATTTGATATCCAAGTGGAACAGGTCAGTGACAAGCGAATTTCTCTCTAAGGAATGTTTGTGGACAGGGCTAAGGAGAGGTAATCCATTCCAGGAACAGTAATGAGGTTCATAGCCTGTTTTCTGATGTGCTCCACAGGGCACTGGAGGCATCCTGTTTCCCTGTTAGCCTTAGCAACAGGCATTCATTTCAGCTGAAATCTCTTCATGTTGGGGTCTGTCCCCTGCTCTGGGTGTCGATGCAGTGTCTGCCAGAAAAAAGTCCCGTATTGACTGAGACTGGATGCTGTTGCCAAAAGAGAAATTATTATTAACAATCATCATCCCCAGGCACCCAACTTGAAAGGAGGTGTAAGAAGAGAGAGATGTAGAGATAAGATGGTGATCCTGAAGGAATCATATGCTTGTTTCATAGCCCTCATTAGGGCTATGAAAATGTTTGGGTGGATAAAGAAAACTGCTGAATGTTGTTTGAATGACCTGATATTTTCTGGTTTTATAAAGCTGTTGATTCTGCATCATGTGTGTGCAGATTATTAATGCAGTGGTTTTGAAGACTTTCTCAGGATCCATTGCCCTTGAAAAGGTGTTTCTTCTCTTTTCAAAGGGATCTTGTCCTGTTGTCTATGACTGTTCATGAGCACCATGTTCTGATCAAACTGTGTCTGGGACAGATTTTTCTCTTTTTTATTGATATCACACTTGTCAGTCTGGTTGGTATTAGCAAGAATAATTCTTCCTGGCATTTCCTTGTCAAAGTCTTTATTTTGCTGGCTGCCTTAGCTGTTGTCCTAAAAGAGAATAGGAAAAATAAAAAAATTTAAAAATCATGTGACTCACTTAGAAGCATGAAATCAAAAAATTTAGGTTTTCCCTTCAAGCCTCTGATCCAACCCTCTCAATCACTCGAAGAAGGGTCAGCATCAAAGCTAGACCTGGTACTCTTCAAAATTACTTGTTAATTCTTTCTTAAACCTCTAGTCTCTGCCTTTCCCCTCATATTCCTTCTCCTCAAATGTTACTGCACTTGAGGTCCTTGTAAAGGAAATGCCTTCAAATGTTTGGTGAGTGCAGAAGGTCAGAAGTGGACTCTTGATCCCTGCTGGGGGATCAAGCTGTGACCCTTGTCACTGTCACAAGGTAGTTTATCACACTTCCCCACAGACTCTTGTAGGGAGACTTTCCCAGTTTACCTCTTGAAATCCTTCACATAGGCTGAATATCCATGTTCGAGACAGGGCAACAAAGTGCTCCAAGCAAAGACCATTATGTGATTCTGCTGGTGAGGACCATGGCCAGGCCCTGCAGCTTTCATTAAATGCCCACATAGTGACTGCAGCCTTGCCCAAGGGAATGAAGCTCCCAGTGGGTTGGAGAGTTGAGGAATGGAAAACAAGGATCCTGGCTATTTCCACTTTTCCCCTCCCTGCCCCTCAGATCAGGCAGCCCAGCTTCTGTTTAGTGGACAGGGAGCTGCTCTTGACTCCTCCAGATCTCAGAAGGAAAAGGGATGATGACTTTTCCCAGCTGGATCACTATCTCTCCAGGGAAACACAGAAGCCGCATTGTCATGGGCAGTCCTTGAATCTGACTCCAGGCCCCTCTTGCATATTGCTAAGGTCAAGAGAGAGGCACTGCTTCCTCCAAACTCTGGCTTTTTGTCCCCTTCTTATTTTGCCCATCCATCCTTGCTCGGTATTTCTTGATATTTAATTTTCATTCATTGCTCCTACCTGATTTATCTGGAGCATTCCTAACTTCTTCACCCTCTTCCTAAAGCAGTCCAGGAACGTAAACTGTTGTGGGAACAGGTCCCCTGAAGATGAATGCTGACCCTCTCTACCTGAAAAATGAATGTTCTTCCACAGTTTTCTTAAGAAAGAGGGGAAAAAAAAGGGAATAACTGTGTTCATCAACATGGTCCACATCTTTCTCTGTGAGTTCCCAGCTTACTAGTCTTCACTCCTGGAACTCTCCCGTGAATGGCACACAGGCTGTGCCATGGTGCACAAGCCTTAACCTGGCTGTTCAGTTCTGAATAAACTCTCCATCAGAGAGTTTGACTCTTAGGCACCTCTTGAACCATTTGGTCTGCTCAGTAAGTTCATTTAGTTCTCCATTTTTCCATTTGATCCTGTGTTGCACAGCGGGCAACAGAA
>VZTZ01036477.1:50864-63146 GCA_013400955.1 Drymodes brunneopygia
CTCCGCCACACCCCCCCCTGCCATGTCCCAGAGGCCATTCCCTCCTTCCAAAGCCACCCCTGCCATGTCAAACTCCAGTGACAACCCCCTCCTTGTCACTGTTGATCCCAGGTGTGAGGCTGTGGGACACCCACCAATCCCAGGTTTCCAAATTCAGGTACCAAGTTTTCTGTGCTGCTTTTCTTTCCCTTTCCCAGCCTTCCTGGTGAGCCCTGACTCCCCGAGGCACTCAGTGAACCCAAGAGCCAGCCCAGCCAGAAATATTCTGTATTTTCTGAGGTGTTCTCTCCCCCAAGAGCCTCAGAGGCCACAACCCAAGCACAGCCAGGGGGTGCTGGGTGTGTGAGTGTCTGTGCAGGGAACAAAGCTCCCCCAGAGCAGCAGGGAGAGGAAAACAGGCACTCCAAGGACTCCAAAATCCAGGATTCCTGCAGCACTTCAGTGAGAGATGGAAATCCTGAGCTCCTGCTCAGGGTTACACCATTGCCAGCAGTGAGACCTTAAAATCCTTTAAATTTAGCTGGGGTTTGGCTGCTCACAGCCTCCCTTCCCACTTGGCTGGGGTTTGGCTGCTCCTTTCCCTCTGGGGAGGCCAAGTGAATGCAGAAAGTAAGAAAGGAAATCTTACTGAGAACCTTACCCAGAAGCTGTGCTTAACATTTCTGATTAGATCTACAGAAATCAGAATTGAAACTCTGTAGGCACTCAAAGGTTTCCCCAAGGGTTTTTTATACACTTTATATAACCTGAAGCAAACCTAGGCCAGCATCACTTCTGTGGTGAAGGTTATCAGCCTTCCAAAAATTCCACTGATTATTTCTCTTCTAGATTTCAAAGAGCACCTGGTTTCTCCTCAATTAAAATGCAGAACTCCACAAAAGTGGATTTTATTGAATGCTCTGTGCTTGGAGGATCTCCAGAACTCGTGGCTGCAGCCTGGAGGGTCTGAGCTGCAGTGGGGCTGAAGCTGCCCTGCAGTTCAGGCTTGGCTCAGGACAATTCTAACACCAGACCCTGAAATTCCAGGCTGTTCTCAGGGACAAAATGAAGAACCTCAGCAGCTGCACGTGCAGATAATGAAGTGATGGGTGAAGTGAAAGTGCCTCAATGAGAGATTTCCTGCTCTGAGAATCCTCCCTTAAACACGAGCTGCAATCCCCCCCTGCCCCTGTGTGAGCCCCAAACCAGGGCACATCCATTCCCTGGGAGCCCCAAAGCCTGGATTTCTCCCTGATCCAACACTGCAAAACCCCAACAAACGCTGCCTTAAATCCCTCAGAAACTCCCAAATCCACAAATGTAGAGTTGCCATGGCGACTGTCAGCTCAAGCCTTCCCGAGGGAGAAAATGAAAGTGTGTCCTACCTGGCTAATTGGTATTTGTGTTGCAGGGAATTGAAGGGTAACTCAGCTCCACCAAAAAAAACCAGAGCAGAGGCTGAAGTGCTCCTGTGCTAATGTGACATTATTTAATCTGAACGAGGACCCCTTTTGCATGTGCCTTCAAATGATGGTTATTTATGGAACACTCAGCACAAGAAATAAAAGTGCTGCTGCCAAATGTGCCTGACTTGCCCTGCTGATTGACTTGAATAAAAGGGGCACTGAGAAAAAAACAGAGAGATGAGGAGGAAGCTGGAGGAGCTGAGGGGACTGGGGACTTCAAATTTCATTACAGCACCCCCCAAAAAACCCCAACAGCTTGCAACCAAAAGTTTGTGCAGAAATAAGCTGATGGAAGGTCACAGCTCTTTTCCCCATTTCAACTTTTCCCTGTTTCTCATCATTGCAGGAAGAAAAAAGCTCCCAACAGGACAAGGGAACAACACTCACCCCTCACTCAGCCATTCCAGAACTTCTTTAACTTGAAAAAAGCCCTGAAAATCATTCAAGAAAAAAAATCCCACCGACAGGATATATTCAGGAGCAAATTGACAGTTCTCACTGCCTTGTAAACACATCCAGAAATGCATGATTTTAATCTTAGCACAATTATTTTAATCTTAGCACCTCGTGGTTCATCTCCACCCTGGAGAAAACTCGGATTTCTGGCCTTCCTCACAGCCTCCCTCCACCTGCTGCAGCAGCTCCTGCTGGAATTATTCATCTTTTATGAATTACCTGCAGCACAGTGCTAGGCTGTTTTTTTTCTTGTTGGAGGTGTTATTCTGTAGCCTGAACAAGGCAGGTGTTTTCAATATGCCTTCCACCCAACAACATTATGCTTGTATTTATCGATAAAATAAAATCAATCCATACTCTGAGACCCCCAGTGTTATAAATAACCCCATTGCTCAGTTTAAAAGATGGTGCTGCAGGAGATTTCCCAGCAGCTGCAATTTCCATTCCAGCACAGATTAAGCCAAGGAACAATATTTTCCAGGGGAAATATCTGACAGGAAATCATTAGCAGGCACCAAAAGGCTCAATCCCTGCACCCCCTCCCAAAAGGAGGGACAGGAGGGAAAGAAAAGGAGCAGAGCCCCTGCAGGGAGCAGGGCAGGAGGGGGAAAGGCCCAGGACAGGGCAGGAATGGGGTTTGGCACTGGGAACTGGGCCCACAGCCCAGGAGCTGCACAGGGACATGGGGACACAGGGACATGGGGACATGGGGACAGGGACAGGGACACAGGGACAGGGATATGGGGACAGGGACAGAGACATGGGGACATGGGGACATGGGGACACAGGGATGGGGGACAGGGACATGGGGACAGGGACAGGGACATGGGGACAGGGACACAGGGACACACGGACAGGGACAGGGGACACAGGGACACAGGGACACAGGGACAGGGACAGGGACACAGGGATACAGGGACAGGGACACAGGGATACAGGGATACAGGGACACAGGGACACAGGGACAGGGACATGGGGACACAGGGATACAGGGACACAGGGACAGGGACACAGGGACACAGGGACTCAGGACAGCCCAGTATCACCACTGCTCTCTAAGTCCTGGGCTTGGAGGGATTTGCCAAACCCCTCGGAAATGACAGCTTTTCTCAAGAGAGATAAAAGTGAATCTGCATCACTGAGCATCAGCCGGAGCCCCCGGGCTCAGGACAGGCCCTCCCCCCGGGCTGGGAGCGTGTCCTGGGGCTGCTCTGTGAGCACAGCACTCAGCACTCTCACACCGCCCTCGGGGCTCCCATCCAGAGGCACCGGGGTCCACCCGAGGATTTTTTTGACAGTTTTCTTGCTTACACCTTGCACTCAGAACGACTTAGCCAGGAGATGCCTCATTGTGGATAATATGACAGCTAATTCCCACTTATCCTCCTGCAAAGAAACAATTGAAATGGATGCAACAATAAAACTAATGGCTAATGTGATTGCTATTGATCATTTGCCAGTTTGTCAAATGAATGGCCCGCGAGCTAAACGGGGAAGGGAAACGGTGCCATGGATTGGCCGTGAGGCAGCGGCGAGCTGGAAATCCACGGACAGCTGAGCACAGCCACGTCCTGACACGCACAGAGAATCCTGACACACCTGTGCACTCTCACCTACCTTTTCGGCTGACTGGGCAGTGCCAAAAAATATTGGAATGAAGGCAAGCCATACTATACAGGTAGTGTACATAGTGAATCCAATGGGTTTGGCTTCGTTAAAATTCTCCGGGACCCCCCGAGTCTTGATGGCATAGACAGTGCACGTCACCATGAGCAGAATGCTATAACCCAGGGAACAAATGATTTGTAGATCCGTAATGTCACACTTGAGCACTCCTCTGGCCTGGTCGGGGTTCATAGTTTTCTGCTCATCATAATCTATGATGATGTTGGGCGGGTCGACGGCGAACCAGACGAAGACGCCCAGCAGCTGGACGGAGATGAGGCTGGAGGTGATGGCCAGCTGCGAGGTGGGGCTGATGAGCCGCGGCGCCGTCACCGACTTCTTGCCCTGCTCGAAGATGCGGTAGATGCGGTTGGTCTTGGTGAGCAGCGCCGCGTAGCTGATGCACATGCCCAGCCCCAGGAAGATCCTGCGGAAGGAGCAGACGGCCACGTCGGGCTTGGCGATCATCAGGAAGGTGATGATGTAGCAGAGGAAGATGCCGGTGAGCAGCACGTAGCTGAGCTCGCGGCCCGACGCCCGCACGATGGGCGTGTCGTTGTAGCGGATGAAGGTGGCCATGACGAAGATGGTGGCGATGATGCCCAGCATGGCCAGGAAGACGGGGATGACGGCCCAGGGCGAGTGCCACTCCAGCTTGATGATGGGGATGGAGCGGCAGCCGGTGCGGTTCTCGTTGGGCCGCTCGTTGTAGGAGCACAGCAGGCAGGTGACCTCGTCGGCCTGGTACTGGTAGCCGTCGCAGAGCTCGCAGTGCCAGCAGCACGGCATCCCCTTCACCATCTTCTTCCTCTCGCCCGGCCGGCACGGCTGGCTGCACACCGAGGGGGGCACGGCCCGCACCCCTCCGCCCCACTGCATCTCCTCCACCTGTGGGATGGGGACACAGACAGGCTTGGGGTTAGAGCTGCTTTAAACCTGGCTTAGGCCTGGCTGCACACCGAGGGGGGCACGGCCCGCACCCCGCCGCCCCACTGCATCTCCTCCACCTGTGGGACAGGGACACAGACACATGTGGGGTTAGACCTGGCTTAGGCCTGGCTGCACACCGAGGGGGGCACGGCGCGCACCCCGCCGCCCCACTGCATCTCCTCCACCTGTGGGATGGGGACACAGACAGGCTTGGGGTTAGAGCTGCTTTAAACCTGGCTTAGGCCTGGCTGCAGACCGAGGTGGGCACGGCCCGCACCCCTCCGCCCCACTGCATCTCCTCCACCTGTGGGATGGGGACACAGACAGGCTTGGGGTTAGAGCTGCTTTAAACCTGGCTTAGGCCTGGCTGCAGACCGAGGTGGGCACGGCCCGCACCCCTCCGCCCCACTGCATCTCCTCCACCTGTGGGACAGGGACACAAACAGGCTCGGGGTTAGAGTTGGATTAGGGCTGGCTTAGGGCTGGCTTAGGCCCAGCTGCACACCAAGGGGGGCACGGCACACACCCATCCCCATCTCTGTGGGACAGGGACACAAACAGGCTTGGGGTTACGTGTGGCAGCCACAGACACGAGCTGGGAACGAAGCTGGGAATGAAGGGGAGCCCCAGGGGAGCCCCAGCACCCAAATCCCAGCTGGACAAAATCCCAGCTGGACAAAATCCCAGCTGGACAAACTCCCCTCATGGCAGAGCCCTGGAACCACTCCTTGTGCCCCTGTGGGGCTCTGGGCCCTGACTCTGTTCCCTGCCTCCATCTCTCATTTCCATTTCTCGTTCATTCTCATGGAAGGACACACAACCCCAGATAAACCAGGAGAGGGAAAACCTGTTTTTCCATGGGAATTAGTGAGAACATTGCAGTCCTTGAGGGAAGGCAGCGCTCACATTTGCAAGGCTGCTTCCCACAAACCTTGGGGCTTCTCACCGAGGCAGAACAGAGATCTCCCTTCCTGGAAGTGCTGCTGGCCAGGGGAAGGTTTGAAATGAGGTGGAAATGTGTTTTTTTATGGGGCATGGGGTCAGTGAGAGTGGGGGAAGCTCTGCTACGCCAGCCAGGTGAGAAATATGAAGGGCACAGAAAGTGGTCATCACTGGGAAACGCAGTAATGAGATAATATTTCATTTCAAAGTCACATTCAGCTTTTGAAATACCACATGTGCTTCTGGGAATGCAAATGATGAATGATGATATCAAACACACGGAAAGTCTCACTTGCTCTGCAGTCTGGAGAATCCTGAACTCCAAGGGATGTGACAAAGGCTCCCAAGTGCTGTGGAAAATTAGACTCACAAATCATTTCAAACCGTGCCCGACTAAAGCCACTCACCAAGAACAAGGAAGGATCAGCACTGGAGCCCCAGTGAAATAGTCCTGACTATAACAGACACAGTGTCCCTCTCCCTGTGTCCCTCAGTGCCCCTCTCCCTGTGTCCCTCAGTGCCCCTCTCCCTGTGTCCCTCTGTGCCCCTCTCCCTGTGTCCCTCTGTGTCCCCTCCCTGTGTCCCTCAGTGCCCCTCTCTCTGTGTCCCTCAGTGTCCCTCTCCCTGTGTCCCTCAGTGTCCCCTCCCTGTGTCCCTTGGTGCCCCTCTCCCTGTGTCCCCCAGTGCCCCTCTCTCCCTGTGTCCCTCAGTGCCCCTCTCCCTGTGTCCCTCAGTGTCCCTCACTCTCTGTGTCCCTCTGTGTCCCTCTCCCTGTGTCCCCCAAAAAATCCCATCCATTGTGAGAAAGTGCCCTTGCAATTAACAGGAAAAATTGGGGTTTTTTGTGTAGAACCTTCCATTTCAGTGCAGGGGTAAGGGAATTTATCCTCTCCAAACCAAGCAGACACTGCACCCACAATGTCACACCCTGAACACACCTGGGCCAGGTCAGTGCCCAGGGACAGGCTGAGCCCCCCTCCCTGCAGCTCTGGCAGGTTTGGGGAGGATTTTCTCCCTGCTCCCACAAATCCCCCAGCTCCTGAGTGCCTGGAGCAGGAGGGATTGGATCCACTCACAAGATAAATCCTCATTATGTTCACTCTGGAACAAACATTAACAAGAAATGCTTAGTGTGCCTCACAAGGCCTAATGTAATTGTTCATTTTAATGAATAAAGTAACTCAATATCTGTGCATAATTCAGACATTGCTGCTTTGCTTTCTTTCCCTGCGCCACAAACATTTCCATAACGAGCCATTTGTTCTGAGCTTAATTGTTCCGTGCAATGTTTGATTAAAATAAAAATCGGGACCAAAATAATTCCGTTAGTGGTAATTAACCTACTCAGGGAAGAAAATAGCCCCGTTCCCTGGTAGCACTTCCACGATGATGGTGCCATTAATTCCAGAGCCAGCGGCCAGGACTGGGCTCAGATTTATTGCCACCTCCAGTCTGCAGCTCCTAACTCAGCACTTCAAACCCTCTGTGTGTGTATTCCACTCTGCAGACAGCAATATTTGCATGACTTAGCTCTTTAGGCTCAGCTATTAATGGCTTGTAATTAGTTTTTAAATCCGGGGGATTTACCACGATAATGGTTTTAAGCTCAGGATGTGTCAATGACACACCCTCAGCAGAGCCCCCCTGCAAAATATCAGCTGCAGTTCCTGCAGGAGATCACAGGGATGGTGATATCAGTGATGGTGATATCAGTGATGGTGATATCAGTGATGGTGATATCAGTGATGGTGATAAGCCTGAGCTGCTCCTGCCTGCCCAGAGCTGCTGTTTCACCCCACACTGGAGCTGCTTTGGGTTCCCCTGCCTGCAGGGATTGAGGGGAAACCTCCCAGAGCACTGAGCCTGCTCGGTGGTGGGGCCAAAAATCCCACCAGCTCTGGCCTGGGCCAAACAAATCCCTGCCCTGGGCAGGGCAGCCTCAACAGCTCTGCAGGACAGCAGGGAATTCCCAGAGACTCCACTGCCTCTCCTGGGAAACAGGAGGGTTGTTCCTGCTGCAGCAGCATGTCTGGGAAGGGACTGTGTCCCTGTCCCTGAGAAGTGACTGTGTCCCTGGCCCTGGGAAGGGACTGTGTCCCTGGCCCTGGGAAGGGACTGTCCCTGTCTCTGGGAAGTGACTGTGTCCCTGTCCCTGGGAAGGGACTGTCCCTGTCCCTGGGAAGTGACTGTCCCTGTCCCTGGGATGTGACTGTGTCTCTGTCCCTGGGAAGGGACTGTGTCCCTGTCCCTGTCCCTGGGAAGTGACAGTGTCCCTGTCCCTGCTGGGGAAGCTGGCACTGCTCCCATCCCAATCCCAGTCCCTGCATGGACACACCACCACAGTTCCAGTCCCAGTCCCAGTCCCAGTCCCAGTCCCAGTCCCAGTCCCTCCATGGACACACCACCACAGTCCCAGTCCCAGTCCNGAGCTGGAGCACCAGCCACATATATACTGTATTATTAGTATTTATAGATACTAATATAAATATTATTTATATGGACTAAATACTAATACTCTGTGCTGCCTCCTGACCCCACATCGGGCTGGTCTGGGGCTCTGAGGACACTTCAACACAAAACTCCTTCAGAGGAAAAGCAAAACAGCTCAGGATTTTCCTGCTCTGCTGCATTAATTCTCTTAAATCACTGCAGTGCATGTCCCACACCAACAGGAGTTAAATGCCATCACACACGCTTTGCCCTGGTGTCTCCTGCTGCTGCCTGTCCCCTCCCTGCCCTCCTGGCACAGCAGCCCTGTCCTCAAAAACACCCTGAGCAGCCAAATCCCAGCCTCCCACTCAAAAACGACAGAAAATGATCATGTCTCAAAGGCTTCCAGCCAAAAAGCACCTGCAGGTTCCATTGTCAGCACAAATCCCAAATGTCAAACCCCGTAAGGCCAGGCCCATCCTCCCACCTGCTGATTCACATCCTGATTAATGAGCAAATGCCCCCAGGATCAGCCTCAGCTCCAGCTCGGGCTCTCATTAGTGCTGGGACAGCTCCTGGGGAGCCCTGGCTGGGCAGGAGGAGGAGAAGGAGCTGCTGAGGGAATGATGCTCCTCGGGGCTGCAGGAGGCACAGGACCAGCTGTCACAGCTGCTCTGGGCTCCCAGCTCCGTGTCAGGGGCACAGGGACAGCCTGGGGATCCCAGCAGTGCTGCCAGACCCCCCCCCAGATGGACCCCAGTGCCCGTGGGGCTGGGCACCAGTGCTGCACTGGGATTGGGGTCAGACCTCCAGCTGGGTTTGGCTCTAGGGAGAAAATCTCATTTCATTTCCAGCCCTTCCCTCCCTGCAGGAATGGGGAGAGGCCCCTCCTGTCCCCCTCCTGTCCCCCCCAGGGTTCACCTGGGAGTCACAGACCCACTGAGGGTGGCCCTGGAGCCCAGCCCTGGCCGTGCCGCCCCCGGTCACTGCCCCCAGCCCTGACCCTGCAGCCCCTGGCCACTGCCCCCAGCACTGACCCTGCAGCCCCTGGTCACTGCCCCCAGCACTGACCCTGCAGCCCCTGGTCACTGCCCCCAGCACTGACCCTGCAGCCCCTGGTCACTGCCCCCAGCACTGACCCTNTGGTCCCTGCCCCCAGCACTGACCCTGCAGCCCCCAGCCCTGACCCTCCAGCCCCTCGATGTTTTCCTTGCAGGACAACTGGACCCAGCACTGGAGGTGCCCTCAGCAGCTCCTGCCACATCCTAATTAACACATTCCCTTAATTATGGTTGGAAACCTCCAGCTCATCCCAGCACTTTGCTGTTCTCCCTTTTCACTCCTCTTTGGTGCTCCCACAATGAGCAATTTTCCACCCTCATTTATTCCCCTCTTTCATTTCTGCTCATCCTTTGTCCTTCCTTTAATATCCATCCCTGTTTTCCAGCAGCCCTTCCTGCCCTGGCCCAGCAGCTCTGGGGGCTCCTCTGAGCTCTCAGAGCACCTCCTTTAATGAGATCCAAGGGCCATTTGTTCTACATTAAAGCAAGGACATTTCCAGCACACCACTGATGGAGAGGAAAATGCTTAATCCACAATTTTCGCCAAAATGCTCATTATTATCCATTTCTGTTGACACGCAATAAAATGGGAAATTAATGATTTTAATGCTTTTGTAGCTGCCTCCAGCTTTGTGTTGTCCTCTCACTAATGGAAGGGGGTGGGCTGTGCATCTTCAGGACTCATCCTGCAGCCCCTCAGTGATATTTCTTTAATTGAAAAAAAAGAGCCTGTGCTTCCAAACGTGCATTTATAACCCACACTTCTTGTCTCTTTAAATGGATAGGTTAGGGCAAATCTATCTGCTGAAAGCAGAGCTAATCCAAGGCAATTTTTTATCCTAAAGTGGCTTCGGGTAAGGGAAAAATCTGAATCATCACAGAATCCCAAACTGGTTTGGACATCAAAACCCGTCCAGTCCCAGCCAGGGACACCTCCCACTGTCCCAGGTGGCTCCAAGCCCCAATGGCCTGGGGTCCAGGGGCAGCCACAGCTCTGGACAGCAGAGATTTTCAATTTTCATTGTGCAGCAAAGATTTGTGCAGATTTTTCTTGCCAGGAGAGCCCCAACCCAAGGAGCACAGCCCCAAAGCCCAGCTCAGCAGCTGCAATCAAACTCTTGGTTTCCTACTTGCTCACAATGCCCCACAGCAACTCTGAGTCCTTTCTGTCCTTGGATGACAATGGCACATCCAGAGGAAATCCAGGAATTCTGATTTTCCTCCTGAAAACTCCTTTTCAGAGCCCTTTTTTCACCCGCTCACCTTACCTGAGCTTTGAGGGGAGGATCAGCCCTTGATCTTTGTTTACCTCTGTTATCAGCCAAAAACTTCTAATTTTTTCTGTTATTTGTGACTGTGGAACATTTCTGCTCCTGCCAAAGCCAACACACGACTCCCAGCCTGGAAAGGGCAGTGACAGGAGGGGACCAAGCACATTTGTGTAATTTGGAGAGAGTTTCTCCTCCAGTGCCTGCCAGCTCAGAAATGCTGGCATTAATTGATTTATTCTTCCAATTCCCCAGCTGATTCAGGGACCAGCATTTCCCTGCCAAACGATTTGGTGCTGATTTCCCCTTTCTGGAGCCTGGGCATCAATGGGGCAGCAATTTCCTCATCACATCTCAAGAATGACAACACAGGGCAGGGGAGGAAGAGGAAAGAAATACAAAATTCTGAAGGAAACTCAATACCCAGCTCATTTAGGCCCTAATTGGATTTCTGCAGTGATATTAATAATGCTAATAATATCAAATTATCCTGCTCAGGTTATGCTCAGTCAGTTGGGCCCTGGAAGAGCTGCAGATGTGCCCAGAAAATGCAGAGTGGCTCTGGTGGCCAGGAACACTCCAGGACAGGGAATTCCCTCCGCACAGAGAGGTGACAAAGAGCAGAATCCCTGCAGGAAACCCTGGGATGGGATGGGATGGGATAATGGGATGGGATGGGATAATGGGGAGGGATGGGATGAGGAGGGAGAGGGATGGAACAGGGGGGGAAGAGGGATGGGATGAGGAGAAGGAGGATGGAATGAGGAGGAGGGATGGAGTGAGGGGGAAGGGGGATGGAATGAGGAGGAGGAAGAGGGATGGGATGAGAGGGAAGGGGGATGGAATGAGGAGGAGGAGGGATGGGATNGAGGGGGAAGAGGGATGGAATGAGGAGGAGGGATGGAGTGAGAGGGAGGAAAGGGATGGAATGAGAGGGAAGGCAGATGGAATGAGGAGGAGGAGGATGGAATGAGGGGAAGAGGGATGGGATGAGAGGGAAGGGGGATGGAATGAGGAGGAGGAGGGATGTAAACCCTGTGCAGAACTCAGCTACAGAGCCCAGTGCGGGTGACTGGGAGCCCGAGCTCCCTGCTGGTTTTACTGGGAAGCATTCCCTGCCCAGTGCTGCTGGGGCTGCTGTCCCCACGTCCCCTGGGTCCCCTGGGGGCTGTGGCAGCCCAGCAGCTCCAGGGCCCTGCTCTCCACAGCTGGGGGAGCCTCTCCAAACAAACACAGCACATCTGGCACTGAAGAGCCTCTTCTGCTCACAGATATGAAATCAAGGATATTGCACCCTCACTAAGGCACCAGCTGACATTGTCACTCCTGCCAAAAGCAGCCAAACACGTTCATTAGCCATAAAACATCCCTGCAAAGCCTTTGCTCTCAATGGATTTGCTGACAAGACCACGCCAGCCTCGCACAAAGCCTTCACAGAGGGAAGGGTGGGCAGAGCCAGCACCTCTTTGGAGGAGCGGGTGATTGATTTCTGAGCTCCCATTTCTTGCATAACTCACTCTCAGAGTGTGTCTGCCCTGCAGGCTCGTGGCCATGGCAGAGAACAGCACCAGACAGAGCAGAATCCCAGGCCAAGTCTTCTGCTACATCATTTCTTTTTTTATTTTTTATTTTTTTTTTTGCCATTATGGTTTTTATGATCTCCTCACGCTCTGTTGGTTAGTTGACAACAGAAGAAACACGCGGGTTACAGAGCAGTAGGGGTCTTACTAGGTAGGACTGACTAAAAGTCCTGCCCTTCTTTATTTACCTATTTTTATAGGGTTCTAAGGACAGTCAAAGATTGGTGAAAGGGGTCAACACCCCTGAAGGTTCACAGGACAAAAACATGGTCAATCATCTTTCTCCACCCCAGGGAAAGGAATGAAAAACAATTCTACAAGTGCAAAACAATTCTAGCTGGTTAAGGAAAACAAGAACCATGTTTACAAAACAAACATGGAAAACTGCGGCTACAATGTTACAACTTATAAGGCCCTGTAAAACCAGGGCAACAACGCTCCAGTTTCCTCCTGTCTTTGAGCACGTGTGTGATCCACCTCAGGCTCCCTCAGCCTTCATACTGAA
>VZTZ01036525.1:6900-17918 GCA_013400955.1 Drymodes brunneopygia
TGGCTCCATTTTTGAGGCTCTAATAGGAATCGGGAGAGCTCTGTGAGTATAATTCTGTTTGATCTCACATTTACAAGTTTTGTAACACCAGTGCAGTCAAGAGCACCGTAGACGATCCAAGGTGCTCCTGAGCTTTTATGAACCAATGTTCACCTGCAGAACTGACACAGTTACAAGCTCATATGAATGTACAGACTGGCTGATGCATTTCAATTTGCAGGTGATGCAGCACGTGGCACAGGGAGCCAACCCCACCATGAAAGCAGCACAAAGAAATGGTTTTGCTTTAGAATGAAGTTATACGGTATTTTAACCCACATTTCTGAAGATGCAGCATTTTCAGAAATAGTATAAATACACAGTATAAAAAGGAAGTAGACAATTTGAAACAGATGCACTGGCGCCCTGTAACTTAAAAACGCTCATCTTTCATAGCAAATACAGGAAGCAAAGAAAAACCGCAAACAACCTGGGCACTGTAGAATACCAAAGAATGGGCAAGGAAGCACAGACTCAAGCACGCCACCAATGAAGCATTTGCAGAGTCACAAAATGTCACAGATGAGCCACGCAGCAGCTGACCTGATAGGTGGAATTAGTTGGCAAGTGCTGCAGTAACTGAGCGATTGTGTAATTTCTTATACTAGCCAACTTAGCCTGATGTCTCCTTAATCGAATGAGAAGCAATGTTAGCTCTTCAGGCTGCAGGTATTTAGACACATTGTAAAGAGGAAATTAGCAGTCTTCAGGGAGAGGAACTATAATTACATTTTTCACCTCAGTGCCCAGAAAGCAGTTACTTGACATAATTAAGCAATTATTTAATTAACTCTGCGTTTGGTCAAATAAACATAATAAAACTTGAATCCTGTAATAACAGACAGCTCACCCCTGTTCACGTTGCAGATAAAGGCAAAATTCCTACAAGCTTTACTGGGTTAAGATTAAGTTCTCATTTGAGTTATTTATGCTTTAACTAATAAAGTTAAGATTAAAGACTATGGATTTTAAAATGTAGCTGCTCTAGTGCGAGGACACGCGAGGAGCTGTGCTCGGCACTTACCGACTTGCCGTGCAGGCTGGGCGCGCTCACCGTGTGCGTCATGTAGCCCATGGCAGGCATGGAGCGGCGGTCCAGGTGAGTGGAGCTCTGCAAGAAGCCACAGCCACAACATAAGGCAGCATAAAATGGCAGCCGTGTTGCACCTGAGGGCAAGTTCAGCCCACACCTCTGCCACACATTTTTTTATTTGAATTCATGGCATGGTTAGATCAGGGTAATACTCACAGGCCAGCCCGATCCTTCGATGACTTGTGACTTAAAAACTTATGAATGAACAAATGCAAATTCAGCACCTGTGGTGCTGGGCAGAGCAGCGAATTGTGGCAGTATGAATGAGATGTTTCAGCAGAACGTGCAGTGTAGCTTCCAGCAAATAAAATGAAATCATTAAATGTTCCCCCCCCACTCTCTCCCAGAAAAAGGTTTGGTTGGATGATGCCCTCCGACAGCAGGCTTGCACTGCACACATTAACAGCTGTGAATGCTCTCTTTTAGCCAGGGAACATGAAGCTACTGACATGACTGACACCTGGTGGTAATGGCTTCCATTAATACCAAGGGTTTTTTTAATCATCATCCCCGATCTGCCCCTTCTGCTTACAGTATGAAAGCCTACTGCATGCTCATTCTTTCACCTTTCTCTTAAAGCCAAACTTTTATGGCTTTCTTCAAGGCAGAATAAATGTCTCACAGTTTATTTTTATTCCTGTCTCTGAATTTCACTGAATGCCATTTTGTTTTGCCCCGCCTGCCTTGTTTCTTTTTAAGTGCAACTGGATGGAATTTAATAAAGCAGTATAGGGAGTGTGGAGTATCACGGATTTCTGCAGACATACACATTTAAATGCAGAATCATGCTGTGTGCTTACATAGAAAAACATGAGCATTTTTCTCTACAAACTTCCACAGAAATTCCACAGAAAAGTTTTAATGATGAGGAACTCTGTTTCCTAACATTGGTCAAGCCAGCATGCCATAAAAAGAGCTTAAAATTTCTGCAGTTACATTGCACAGGAAAGGAAAAGACTGCTGTACATGCCTTCGTAAGGATGCAATGCTCTTTCACCTTACACATGGAGAAACCAATGTGTGGTAGAATATAATCAGTAGTTAAAAAAATATCAGTTTCCAGTGCTGCAAATCACTCGACTATTTCACCCTCTGACAGAATATTATTAACCTATAAATGCTGAAAGACACCCAACAGCTACACCACATATACACTGGGAAAAAATCTAAACTGTGAATGAAGCTGCAGCCTAAAGTCAAGTCTTTCTCTCTGCAAATACTTTCCCCATCAGAGTCCCTGGCTGGGGTCAAAGAATTAAGTGAATACAGAGGCTTTCAATACCAATTATTCCAGATCTACCAAGACAAGTCAATCCTTCATTGATTCAACATGAATTTCCCCAACTTCCTTAGGCAAGGAGAGCCACTTGGAGTACTTAAAAGGGAAACCTGTCACCTCTGGACAAGAGGGCACAAGAGTCCCTCCAAAAAAATCCATACTGAAACTATGCAGAAGGTTGAAGTTTCAGACTATTTGATTTTGTTTAGCCCAATGATGAAGACTCTGCAATGGACCTGAACTATTAAATGCATGAAAAATAGTATATTTTACTATAATAATAATAATAATAATAATTATATCAGGTTTACCATAACTAAAAACAGAATCAGCTGTAAGACTAACTACAATAGCAAAACACGTAGAGAAAGCATGGCAAACACAAAGCTACAAGCAAAAGTAAATAATCAAAGAAGATTTCACCCTGCTGAGTTTTATATTCTCGCCTACAAACTCTCTATATTATAACACTACTATTTGTGTACTTTATACATGTAAGCTTATGCCTTTTTTTATTGAAAGTATTCCAAACCTATGTGATGTGCCACCAGTTTTCCTTTCCTAACCATTAAAAGTGAATACATCTGATCAGAATGATAAGAGCTTGAGGAGAAAATTATTCCTTGTATTACCTTTCACAGTTTACATGATCTTTCACACATGAGGAAGGATGCAATGAACCACGACTAAAACTGTCCACGAGTGACACCAGGTACAACAGTTTGTAATCAGTTAAATGGATACAAACCCTTACGGCACGATTCCATATCTTCCTGGGGGATCCAGCAAAAGGAACATCCACAGTCTGTCTCTCATCAAAGGGTTTAACTGTGAGCCTTTCTGCAGGAGAATGTGGTCTCCGTGGGCGAAAGTTTTTTGGAGGTCCAGGCAGAGGAATATCAGATGGAGAGGACAGAACGGATATTGATCGGGGAACATCTAATGAACTTTTTGATTTAGTATGATCAATAAAGTCTGAAGAACCTACATAAAGTGGGGCCGTGGGACTGCCGTGTT
Source organism: Drymodes brunneopygia (assembly GCA_013400955.1). Lineage (NCBI taxonomy): Eukaryota > Metazoa > Chordata > Aves > Passeriformes > Petroicidae > Drymodes > Drymodes brunneopygia. The sequence goes on from VZTZ01036525.1 coordinate 10,329, forward strand.
TGAACTGCTGTCTCTGCTGCCACTCATACAGCTGCCAAACAGTTCCATCCTTATTGGCTTTCCTTTCCTCCTGGGACATCTTCAAGTGGCTGACGCGATCCTGTGCATACTTGTAGTCACTCGGCAAATTGCGGTTTGGTGGTGGTGAGCTCCCTGAAGGCTGCCTGGTATTCTTTGGCAAAGTGTGGTAGTTTTCAGGAAAAGGAGGCTTGGGGCCCTGACATGTAAGAGTCTGATCAGAAGTGAGGCTGTAAAAAAAAGGGAAGAAAAGTGTAAATTTTAGCACACATTGATGAGTGGGAGTGACTGATAAAGAAAACACCTCTAATGACATAAGCATAGGAGCTACAAGACATATAAAAGGCATTTTAAAAGAATTTACAGAAATATTAACAAAGCAATATTAATGACATCTATCCTGCACACAAACACTACACTGTACAAATTTTAATTTAGTATTTAACCTAGGAAGAATTACCAGAAACAAACATAAGGGACGGCAGCATTATGTAGTTAGACTAACAAGAAAGTCAAGAATATGAAGAAAGGAATTATTGTTATGTTTATCGAGTGAGTCTGTACATTAAAATACTCCTTTTCACGGAAAGTGCGCTCACCACTAGGTGGTGCAGTTTACGAAAACAAATGCAAGTTCAATATCAATCTCTAAAAGCAAGAAGAAATCTCACCAATCTCAGAATATCTCAGATAGTTTTTGTTCACGTTAATGAAGCAAAAAGAAAGAAAATGGAAAGCAAGTTCAAAGTCCCTAGGTCTGTATGATTTACTTTCACCTAATCCTACTGTTTCTACTGTTTTGAGCAACATGAGGCTTTTTACAACAAAGGTCATTGACAAATTAGAATATAAAAAGAGGCATTGCATCCTGACTTTAGTACTACACCCATAAAACACTTTAACTGTAGAAACTAGATATTTTAGTAGGCAGTTTTAAGAGAGAAGTGGCAAAAGTTTTAACAAAGTCTAGTTAGCTCCCTCTCCTGCTCTGAAGTCAAAATCTTTCTGTAGCCTCATGCCTAAGAGCCTGCCTGTTTAATTTCTGATTCTTCAGTCAAACATCTGGGGATTTTGTACTTGCAGTCATTTGACCGTTGATTCAGAATCTCCAAAGAGAAAACCATTCTGCCAGGCTTGCTACAAAGCATCAACACAAAAATCCCAAAATTAAAAAAACCAACCCAGCACAAAACCACACAAAGGAACTCTGAGCATGTTTTCATCACTTCACTCGATAAGTTCCACTCGCTGTATGAGAGGGAGACCTCATGGTTTGGAAAATGCAGGAATTCCACATGAAAAAAATGTCAGGATGGAAAAGAACATCTTTGTTCAGCATCCAAGAATAACTGAAGCAAGGATGAAAGAATTGCCACCAGTAACTGCTGCTCAGTAGCTGCCACCATCTCTTTTAACTTGCAGGATTTGGCACCATTGGACTGTCTTGAAATACGGATGCTCTTGAGAGGATAGGTTATTCCTCATGCCAGCAAGCAGAACAATTGCCCTGCACTGCCTGGAGGATTACAAATCTGTAAAGGCTCTGCTCCCTCATACCACAAAATCTTGATGTTCCCTCAAATTTCAGAGGGAAGGTTAAAGCAGACAGGTAGTATGAACACAGGCAACTCAAAGATCAGCATACAGCAGTCGTGCAACCTCTTTTAATTCTCTAATTCATTGCATCAATGAATTGGCATAAATTTGCTGCTGGTTTTTTCCACAGGAAAATCATGTAGTAGAAAGTCGGTAGAAACGTATTTTCTCTAGATAGCAGTAGGAACCACAAATGCTTGGAGTGGATAAGGCTTCAAAAGGACATCTGAGGCAGGCATGAAGCTAAGACCGATTCCTTTGGGGATTTCTCTGTGGAAAAACAGGGAAGGGTGGCTTGACCACTCCTATACTCCAATTTAGTGGAGACCTAATGAAGGTATAAGCAAACTATCCAATGTTTCAAACCACCTGTGTGTGATTACTTTCTAACTGGACATGAAAAGATAGAGTATTGAGATCAGCTGGAATTGGTGGCAGTCAATGAAGTCACCAGGGCTGGCAGCTTTATGAGCAAAACCAACCTGAAAACAAAGACAACATGAGTTCTGCTGGGCACAAGGGGAATCATGCCTTCCTTCTAGAAAAGGCTGAATTTGAGAACTAAAAAACTGTTATTTTGAAAGCAGTATGTGGAGCAGCTGCTATGAGCCAGTTTCATGCAATACTTCAGCCTGCTATAAAAAAAGAACAAGGTTGAATGTGCGTAGCATTGCACAGGAAAAGTCACATTCCAAGCTGAACTTTGGAGGCAACTGCCTACATACAGGCACATTGTGTTTTCTCAGTATCTGAACTAGGGAGAAACCTCAAGCTGAGATGACAGGCTTGAAGCTGGTGGCATCTCTACCACACAAGGTTTGAGCTGCTTAGAGATAATTTGCATCATATAAAAATGGGCACTGAGATGTCACGCGAATTTCTAGATAAAGAACAATGTCCCAAATGACTCAAATTAGTCCACAATGGACTATGATTATTGCTTTCTCAGAGATTACCAGAGATTTAGAGCAAAAGTGAACAAAAGCAGCTGCTCTTGAGAATCTCCCTCATTTGAATGATGAGATATAGAGAATATAAAAAGGAAAGCAGACATTAAAGAGTGAATAAATGTCCTGATGTCATATTATATGACTATTGGCCATAAAATCATGCAGGGTCTGCAATGGGAAGCAACCACACAGAAGGTATTGTAAAAAGAGAAGATAGATGTTCAAAAGACATGTACTATTATTAGAAACACTGTGCCCATTCATGGGAATGCACAGAAGCTAACAAAGGCAAGTAATGTTTCTTCCTTAAGCAAATCAGGAAGGAACAGAAAGTTCTGTGTAACAAGAAAGGTTTTAACACTATTTGCAAGGAAGGAAGTATCTCAACATGACTGCATCTAGGGGGGGAAATATTAAGCTTAATCGGATATATATTTTTTTAAAATGCAAATAAACTGTTAGAAATAGCAAATTTTTCATAATTATGCACTAAGTTTATGCAGGCACTAGAACCAGATCAAAACCTAACAATTTCTGAACAGCTACCGTTTGATGGTCCTGACCTTGACCTTCAATTACTTAAACCCAAAACCTCCTGAAAGCCTCCTTTAAAACCTTCTTCCAGTTCTTGAGATCTCTCTGAAAGGGTGGCATGAACCTTCCCTAAAGAAAGCATTCCCATTTGCTGAGAGCAGAGTGGGATTAGATGGCTACACTGGATGTCGCTGGAGTCCAGCTGACAGTTCACAAGGAGAGGTGGATCTCCAAAGTGACAGCTAACATTTACAACTCAGCAAACTTAGTGCTTTATTAAAAGGGAAAGTAGAACATCTGTTTGGAAGATCTAAAGATCTATATAAAAAGTGGCATTCCTACAAATAGATATATGAATAACTTCTGCATTTGTGGGAGCCCTTTAGCTGAACGAGTTCTTTCTTCTCATAATCACCTAGCTGGCAAGCACTGCATCTGTACACACCTGAGCCAGAAAACAAATAAAACTGTCCTCATTCTGTATTCAAAAATTATGCAGCCTTTTGAATCCTCAGAGGTTCCCTGGAGTAACAGTCAACATGGAGCATTAAAAAATTAGGTGGCCTACTCCTACGTACTAAAATCAAAACAGAATGTCAATCAAATTATCATTTATAACTTAAATTTCTATACCGTGCAGCCAGAAAGATATTTGACAACTAACATTCCACTTCTATCCATCATTTAACTACACTGCAGCAACCTCAGCAGGCTGAGACAAGGTGCCATTTAAAAGATGGATCTATTAATCTTTGGGAAGGTAACATGCAATTTATTCTGATTGCAGAGAATATAATGGCATTTGTCAGGAAAAAAGCAAAGAAAACAAGGTCAACTGAGCCAAAATAGACATTTTTAGAGATATGTATATGCACACATAGATCTAGATATACCTATATACCTATCTTTAGTTTCACTGAATACTTAGCAGCTCCAGCTGAGGTAGCTGGTTTTATCTAGAACAAAGCCTGGCACCTGCAACATGCCCCTGAAGTTAATTTACTGGCAAGAGTAATTAGGAAGAAAACTCTACTTATTTAGCTATCAGTGAAGCCTATCACTGCCACTACTTCTGATGTAAAAAACACCAACAGAAGCTTTTTAAGCGTTAGCTCATTAGTTCAATCGCCTTCTGCATTATTTCATGCAAATCCATCTATGTGTCTAATAAGAGTTCACTTACCAAGTACTTTTTTTATTAAACTGATATTCTTTTGGGAAGCACTGATTGATATCCAAGCAAAAAAGATGGAAGTTAATTGACTCTAGCAGTCTAGAAGAATGCTAAACAATATAAAAAAGTAAGAAAGCTTCTTCGAGGGTAATTTCAAAGATAAACGAGTAGAAGAATGGATTCCACACAAAATTAGCAAGCCTTAAACTTCTTACTGGCTCCAAAGTGACAAACATTAGCTACAAAACGCATTTTTAAAATCCCCAAAATGTTTTCTCCCTCCTAAAAACCACATGCCGATGACTCTTGTTTGCTTATACTATAATTAGATTTGAGCAGATTTATAAAACACTAATTCAGTAGAATAAGCATATTTGAAAAATCCTCACAAGCAGCATCAAGCCCAACTGTTTTTCCTGCCACTTGACACAAGGTGACATTCTGAACAGACGCACATATTCATCACTTCATTTTTCCAACTGCTACTTAATCTGACTGTAGACTTTGAAAGCAAAACAACTATGAATTTTCAAACTACAAATGCATTCCAGTGTGCATTCCACCTATTGGCACTATTTATGTAATTTTCAGGGACTGAAAATGGAGAAGAGAATCCTGGAGACCATCCTAGGCCCTCTTCATTAACTAATGAATATATGGAGATACACACACTGTGAATGGATGTTTGGAAGAGGAACAGAAGAGAGAAGGAAAGTAATCAGCATTCTTTACTTTTTAGAGTGGAAAACAAGCAATTATCTGTAATTTATATTGTGTAGTTGTTTATGAATAAGAGGTAACTGAGGGCTGCACTTCACTTTCTGGCTCTTCAAAATTTAAGCAAATTTTAAGAAGTTTTAAGCATCCACAGTGATTAAAAGGAAAATAAACCAGCATGCTAATCTCACTTATTCTGTTTGCAATACTGTGACAACATTAAAGAGATTTGATTAGTCAATCCCATATTGGCTTTCACATCAGATAAATGCCTGAAAAATACCATTCTGCACTGAAGGAAAAAGCAAGTTTTCTTACATAATGTCTCTGTAAAATATTGTTCTGATTTTCACCAAAAGTATTACTAACACACATTTTCCTTTAATTTAAGAAAATGCCACTTGGCCATCTAGTTAAAGACAGGCCTATTACTGACCTTTTTGTATCTCCTTTCTGGACTTTTACCCAGTGCTCCACTTGAGCCATGTTACTTTTCCTTTGAAACTGCTTATCTGGATTTGTCCTGGGAACAAACCCTCTTTTATATGAGCCAGTACCATTCTGCTCCACCAGGCCAGCACTCATACTTAATGAAGTAGGGAACGTTCCATTCTTCTCAGCTGGCTGAGGCTGAGCTACTTGGGACCACGATGCATTTGTTAAGTCTGGAAATAATGAATCAGCTTCTGTTAATGCATGCTTAGCCTTTCCCTTTTTCGTTTCCAGAGTTTCTTTTCTGTGGATGTATCGCTCCTCCTCCTCCTTTTCTCTTCTTATCTCTTCGCGCTTATCATACCCAAGCATTTCAGCTGATTTCTGATAACTTTCTTTTGTGTCTGTAATCTCTGCCTTCACACACTCTTTGCAGGCATCCACATGATTGACTTGGGGAACAGCTTGCTGATCCACTTTTTCTGTTTCCCTGAAAAGAAAATGTGTGTCAGTAATGAACTCTGCTTAATTGTGAAAAGTTGGTGTGGTCTTCTTGCTCTTTCAGAAAGGATACCCACAAAATCACTGTCTGCAGGCTGTGATAAATTTGACACGTTATGATAGATATGTTCAGCAAAACTCAGTTGCTGTCCCAGTTAGACAAAAGTCACTTTTACTGTGCTGTCAAGAAGCAGAAATTATTCATATACATCTGTAAAAATTACTGAAAACATTAGTATTGTATGAAAGAAGTGTTCAACCTAACATCATTATGTGCAAAAAAGCTGTAATAAAAAACTCTTCCTATCCTAGGAAACACTGAAAGCCAAAAACCAAAACTAAGCTGCCAACTGCTCACGGCAAAATATTAAAAAAGTCTTTCATACCTTTGTAACTGCCTTGGGACGAGTCATTTCTGGCCAAGAGGACAGAGCAGTATCTACATTTAAGTCAGTACTATTACCCAGGGAATTTCTATCAGGGAGCTACTCCTAAAGAAAAAATTGCTCCATGCTGCAGTGCACACTGGTTTACTAATTTAATTATTTACTTCATTGCCTAAATAATATCAGAAATCTTCATATTAAAATTTGAACACACTATAAAATGTCTGAGGATTTAAAAACTTTCATATTGCTTTTGACACATACTTCATTTGCAATTTTCTTCATCTTATAACAACAAGCTTCTCAACAACATTTTTTTCTCTCACAATTTAATGGGTTATCATTGATCTTGGGGCAGCAACTCAAGTGCAGCTTCTTTAAAGCTTTATGGAAAGTAAATTTTGAGTAAGTGCCATGACAAAATTGTTTCCTTTCCAGTCTAATTAGAAATGAATAGTCTACTTAGGAAGAAGGACATTGGATCAATACTTTTAATGTGCCAGACATCCCCAATTTTTCTTTCAATTACTTCTGTCCTTATAAAGATAAAGAAAAAAGAAAGAGGCACCAGGTTGTTTCTTCAAATTTAAATTAATTCTAGAAAGTCTTAATACAGTAACATATAGGATGGAAAGCTCTGGAAGAGATGCTGATCCTTTGCTTATATTCGATTGGCCAAAAGAAAGCAGCAGTGTGAGCTACTCAGAGAAACTGAACCAAAACATTTCATTCCTCACAGCCCACAGTGGTTAAAGCAGGGCTGTCTCACAGAACAGTCTTCCTTCACATGGAGGGGTAGAGAAAGAGCCACATTCCAAAGCCAAAACATCAAGAAGGTTGCATCAATTTAAAGAAAACAAAACAATTGGAAGCACATTTTGGCACAGCTGAATTTGCTCATAATCAGCTCATACCTGCATAAATTAGGTATCCATTAACTCTATGTACTTATGATTTACCCATCTTTAGCATTCTTTTCCCCCTTAACAGCATTTCAATCCTAGTTCTAAACACTCATTTGAAACAACTCATTAAACTTATTTTCTGTCTTTTTTACTTATCTTGCCCAAAGGCTGCCAGTTGGTTGTTGCAGGTGTATGAATTTGCCCACAGAAACTGGAACTTTTTACCTAAAATTCCCTAAAATATTATCTGTAGAGAGAAATCAATCCAGATCAATAAATGTGGGCACACAGTTTGCATGCGTACACAAACACTGAACACCAGGTTTTCTTAATTAATATCAGTTAACTATTTTGCAACAGAATGCAAATGAAAAATA
>VZTZ01036542.1:0-12656 GCA_013400955.1 Drymodes brunneopygia
AGATTTTTTTTTTCTTGAGGGCCTAGTTTTATATTATGAACCTAGAAAAATGGAGACAACTTCTCTGTTGTACTGAGTTCTCAGAAGTAACAAATATCAGTAGTGACTCGTCCAGGAGTTTGAGTTATCTAGCTTATAAACAGCATTCTGAGCATTAATTAAGCCTCACAACTCGATGAGATAGATGTCTCTTTTTTTCCCATTTTAAAGACCGTGTGGCACTGAGAACCCAAAGATTATGTTTTCTTCTCCTCTTATCTAATTGTCCTCCAACCTGGGCCTAATACAGTAGAAGAAATTAGGAAATACTTCTTTGAGCCTGAAAGGTGGTTACTTGAGAGAATGACAATTGCTTTCTAAGCTGTGCACTCTTCCGTCCATCCCTGTTGAGTACCTGACATGGATCTAAATGCTCACGATGCTCAGAAACCCCAAACAGCTTTTCCACTGCAAACATCATTTATCAAAGCTGTAATAAGGGCAACTCGCACAAATGACTTGGATACAATGGAAAGTCTGTAAGTTTCCACCGCCTCGGTGAAGTTGTTTCCAAAGTTGTTATAAAACAAAGGGTAGCTTTCCCTTTTATTGTCTTGCGAGGATCTCGTTGACTACTACAGACCTGAACTTTGACCTTGTAGCCTATTGTTCTTACCAAATTATAAAATATTTATGAGTGGCTAAAAGTAACAGCCTTTTTTGTTTTCTTATAAGATTCTCACAGCAGAGTGGTGAAATTTTTTTCCTAAATCGTGAGGGTTTATGATGTGAGGCATTCTGCAGCTAACGGTTGCACTTGTAAAAATAACAAAGGAAAAACAGTAAAGAACAAGATCTGCAAATCACACAAAGCCTGTCAAGTAGCAAATATCTTCAGAGGTGTCTTTTAGTAAGAAGTCAGAGTGCCTTGACAACGTGCTGCCTTTGTTCCTGTTACAAGACAGTCCAATGCCCCTATATCAGACCTTTGTTAGCCCAGCTCCCTCTGAACGGGCACCTTCCACATGTGCCTTAGCCCTGGTAAAAACAAAGGCTACTTGCCATGACCTCTTTTCCTGTGCACATTTTAGCCTGGAGCCATTGGTCCAGCCTGTCTTAACTGATGACAGTTTTCCAGGTGCTGTTCTGATCTTAATCTTCTAGCTGAACCACAGGCCTAGCCTGGTAGGCTATAAATCTCCCCAGGTCACCGAGAAGTCTACTGGTGTCATTTCTAATTGACCTCCGGGTAAAGAGACCAGCTTAGTTCTTAATTTCCTTGGTTTACAGATTCACAGGCTGGCCTTTCCAAAGCGGTGCTCATGACTTCTCAGTAATAAATTACACTGAAAAGCCTACAGCAACAATAATTTATGATCTTTCTGCTGGTCTTATAACACATGTTAATTGGAGGAAAAAATTATTTATAGAAAGTTTTCAATGGAGTATTGGGAGAAAAAAAAAACAGCATTGGAAAGCCAGTGTTTTCTGCTGAACAAATTATTTTGTGTAAACATATTTAGAATTTTCTCAGGCTAGAGTAAGAAGTAGACTGGGGTATTGGAGGGAAAAATCAGTGGTTGCATAATGGGACACTTTGCAGTGTATTTCATGATGCTGATTGTTGAATAGCTCAGCATTTTCATGCTGGGGATTGAGCACTGGGGCTGGATCTTTGTTGCACCCACCTGCCCAGCTCTAACAGTTCTTTTAAGCTAATAGTGGTAGAGCTAATAGGTTATGCTCTACATGTAATATCATGAAAGAATATGAGGAAATACTTAAACATCCAGTAGAATACAAGGTCTTGGTCAGTTTTACATGAACTGGTTTTACATATCTTATTCTTCTGACAGAATGAGGAAAGGTTTTGCTCAATTCATTACCATACTTGAAATATAATCAGGAGTTAGGAACTGATTCAAAGCTCATTGAATGATTCCTGATAACCTTACTGTCGGCAAAACCAAGAGATTTTTAATTTCTAAAGGTGTTTTTAGATGCATCAATCAGAATTTTTTGCAAAGGGAGAATACAACTAATCTCAATTAATGCACAGTTTGTTAGCACCGACTTGCTATTAAAATCCTTTAATAATCCCTTAAATAATTAAGTCTTTAATCTTTTTTTCATTCTACCAACCTTTTGAATGTATCTGCATATAAAATAAGTTAAATGTTATTTTGATGAGGAACAAGCCAATACTGAAGTCCTCTAAGTATGAACAACAATTTCATACTTAGTCACAATTCTTAGAATTCCTGGAAAATTTCAAAAGTGTTAGCTCTGATTCTTATCAAACTACATTTTTAACTAATACTGCATAACAAGTATGTTAATTTTTGCCCATTTTCCAGTGCTGTTCTGGGCTTAGTTGCTGCTTCTGAACTAATCCTGAATAACATTATTTTATAATCTTTCCCAAATCCTTTGGAAACTTTTCCAGAAGGCTTTTTGGGAAAGCTGTGCTGTGCAAACATTTCAAAAGTGAAACAAAAGAATTTTCTACCCGTTAGTGAAGAATGAAATACTAAGCACAAATATGGTACTTTTACCTATTAAATAAGAGTGTAGCATTTTGGAAAACTGCCTTTTAACTCTTCTGGTTTTCAATATCAACTTTATGATATCTTTAAAAAGTAATTTAGCACCTTTCAAAAATACAGCACTAATTTCCTGATAGTCAAATGAACTTTACTATTAGGTTTGTTTTGGGAAGAATGACTCATTTATTCAGTTCACTGCTACTGACTGGTTTTAATTTGTTATTGATTCCTTATGGATTGTCCAAGTCACAAGTTATTTCTTAAGAGTTGTGCCACTATTTAATTTGGCATTTCTGACCCAAGCTTAGCTCATACACAAAGCTGTGAATTTAAGACACTTAAATTAATCAGCACTCAGTCTAGTCTCATACTTGTGGATTACATTTATATTCCAACGACATTACTGGAATGGTCTAACGGAGGCAAAAAAATAAACACACCGAGCCAGGAAAAAATAAAATTCATCTTTCAACCATCTTTCTGCTCTGTATGATCGCTTTCCTTTTAACCAGTTAATTCTGTAAGAAACTTGTTTTAGAGAAATGTGCAGCAAGGTCAAGCAGTGATGTCCCCTGGGGCAGGGAACGTGGTGGGGAACTAGCATAAATCTGAGAATGCAGATCCATGCCACGCTCTGAAGTAAACGTCTGGTTCCTTCCCAGTTCTTCTCAGAGGATTTGTCTTAACCTTACCATGCAATTTCAGTTTTTCCAAGTTAATTTCCTATAGTAATTGCTGCAAATACCTGCTTAATGTTAATACAGTTACAATATGCTTTTATCTGAGATGCACAGGAGTGTATCCAAAATATTTTACATCCCATGTGAAGTCCTTGGTTGTATCTACTCAGACTTTTCCTGTTGTGTTTTCGGACAGCTGGATGTTGAATATTAAGTATCAGTGCAGGAAACAATCAGGAAGATTGCAGCCAGTCATTGCCATAACTGTCCCTTAATTTAAAATGTAGTAAGGAGATTTTGCAGATTAGCACAAAGAAAAGAAGATGCAGTCTGGTCACACACAGGATCACTAGCAGAGGCTGAGAAATAATATGGATCTTAAATAGCAAAATCAACAGTTACCTCCAAATACTGAATAAGAAAAAGGTTCTGGGAGTCAAATGGTTTCCTTACAGCTATTTTTTGGCTAAGAAAATTCTTCCCCATTCCTTGATGTTCGATGATTCTCAGATATGTGTATGTAGAGATGACACAGACATCCTTGCCATCACCAGCTCCAGCTCTCCCTAATAATCTGTGCTTCTGCTTTGTCTGAATTTAGATCATTTCAAAGGCATTAAGTCACCAAAGTAAGTGCATATTTAGTTGTGTTATCAAAAATAGTCAGTCTAATTAGGTACTCAGCTTGCTTAGAAACAGATTATTGTAGGCTGCTTTGTGCACTATGCCACAAGCTGGAATTTACCTCCTGGAGATGTACATGCCATGGATCCCAGGAGCCTTGTCTGAGAGCACAGCTTTAAGTTGCTTGCCCTAAGTTACGGTTAGAGAGAAAATGTGTTTTCATCTGTGAAATGTAGATGAGTGTGGGTTAAATCACTGATGCTACTTTTTAGTGCTGTCAAGGAGTGTTCCAAGAAGGACCCAAGTTTCTGCATTGTTCTGATGACAAGATAATTTCCCTTCAGTTAGAAAGGAAGAGAGTTGCTAGCAATCTCCTCAAGGTGCATTTCTTTCCACCCAAACCTGCTTGAGTGGTGTGGGCTGAATTCAGGCAAAAACCCATGGAGCTTTGCCTCATCCCCATCAGTGTGTGTAGCTGTAATGAGGAAAACACCTATGCTGGCCTGTGAGCACACACACTCACAGCCTGCCAGGGGTCTGACCTCTTCTCTTGCAGGATTGAAGCTTGGAGGGGAAAATTCCCTCTAAGGAGCAAATGTAATGACGTTCTGATCCCTTGAGAAATGCTGTCGTAACCCTGCCTGGATTCTCACACTGTTTGGATTTTATTTTTAGATTTGGCATTCTTGAAGATTAATAAGCATAAGGTTGCTGAAATTACTCTTCCAGTGTAATGTTACCTGAATAAAGTGTTAGGCAGTTGAGTAATGAAGCTGAAATGATGGCTTAGGGAGAAGCGCATGCTACAAATGGCACCAATTTGTAGAAAAAGGCCTGTTTTGGTTTTGTTCTGCCAGTGGGCTTTTGGCTTGCTGTTTCAGAACACTTGCTAGCTAGTGAGGCATAGAGACGTGTGTAACAAAAATTGATGGAGTGTTTCCTTGTAGTGGGACTGAAAAGGAAAGTACTATATAGAGGTAAATTTCAAAAGTACTTTTCTTTTACCCTGGGCTTAAACTACTGGAGCACTGTAAAAGACTTTTACCTATAATGTCTGCTACATAAGCCAGAGAACACCATTCCTAATGGTTTTTTTAGTATCTAATAGCACTTGAAAAATAGTGAAAAATATCTTTCCACACACATTGTCTAATTTGGTTAAATTTTATATTTGTTCCTATCTACTGGTTTTTATGATACAAAAAATTTCTCCATTTTCTGCTATCTTTAATCTTAATAAATAAGTCACGTGAGGTTTTTTGTTACTGTATTATAGGTACACCTTAAAAAAAAAAAAAGAAGAAAATCTAGTGATGTAAAACTGAACCTGCCAATTATTTCTGAGAAACTTAACACAAGAGACTTGTTTGTAAATGTTATGAATGGTACTCAATGAAAACTTTGTTTGATTTCACTTATGTTTAGTATAATTTGTTCTGCTCTAGGGCATCCTGAGAATAGGAGATTGTACACAAATGAATACTGAATGAAGCAAAGATCATTAAGAGAGGAACTGGGGGGGAACCACACATGCTGGACACAATTATGTGTGTGTGTTATATTATGCTATCTTGGACACATCAGCACTGACTGCTTTGTTCCTTAGAATGACCTTTGATCAAGAGAGACTGCATGTGTCTTTGGTCATTCCCACATCCTAGGCTACTGTAGATGAAGGGAATTTCTGTGGTGTCTTAACTATAATCTCACTGGGAGCTGCCTCATTGTGTGCAAACACTCTGGTAGATGTCTGCCTTGTTGGGAGTTTACAATTGGAGGAAAGGATGGTGGCATTACCTCAAGCATACTAGGCATTGTGCCAGTGTAACTGAGCAGATGGTGACCCGTGGGTCATGGGACTATATTTCTGAGATAGATGGGAAAGGAAATTCTACAGTTTGCAGACCAGATGGAGAGTTCTCACAGCACTGGCTGTAAGAAGTGTATCTACACGTGTGTGTGTGTTTGTGTGTGTGTAAGAGAATGCTGAAACAGAGTAAATTAGCAAGTGGATATTAATAAGCGTAGGAAGAAAAACTTAGCAGTGGTTTTTATGCAAGAGGACGTCAAGTAATAAAGGTATTTCACACGGCTGTTAAATGCAGCATTCACAAGTTTCCTGCTAGTTTCTGTACTTCATTTTTACGTTACACAGCATTTGAATTAGTTCTATATAAAATATCTGTAATTAAAGAGCCCTATTGTCCTTATTCCAAAAAGATAAGTGGTTTGTCTTCTCTCTAGTATTCACTTTATCCAGTTTTTTTTCTTTCAAAGTGGTGTTCATTTCCAAATAAATTGCTCTTTTTTTTTTTACAAAGACAGCACCAGGTGCAAAGTTTCTTTACCTAAAAGGATATTCTCTGACTGCCAGAATTGTCTTCTTTCCTCTATTATTATTTCTTGAAGGTTTTTAGATGCTCTCAGTTACGTCAATTGATGGGTGCTTGCAAAGCAAGACAGATATTCCTCAAGCAGTAAAGAGAGTTCTAACTTCCAAATATCAACACCTATGTAGGTTTTACTTACACTGAAAAAATTACTGCTATATTGATCTGAAAATATAGAAAGTATTTAATCTCTGGGAGTAGAGTATGTACTGCACTAGATGGACTAATAGGTGTCTGACAGATTTTATGTGTCACAAAATAATGCATGCATCACTACAACAGGGAAGAGAGGAGTTTCTTTTTCTGAGAAATTTCCTTTGATTCTCTTTTAAAATGAGTCCATGTGCTAGTACATAATCCATAAGCCATTCCAGGAAGGAAAATTCAGTTGTAGGGTCTCTTTCACAAGATGGAAATTGCATAGAAATCCATTAGAAGAACCTCCTTTTGGTCTCTCTGCAATAATTGTGACCACAGGAAAGGGCAGTTATTGTGCATTGTCTCACATTTAAAAGAAAGAAAAGTCTTGAGCTCTTTTTGCTAGTGCTTTGTTTTCCACCTGGAATTAACTTGTAAAGACAACAGTTCAAGAGGAGCCTAAGGAACCCTTTAAAGAAGGAAGAGCATAAAATTAATAAATATTCAGGAAAATAAACTATAAAGTAGAGCATAAATTTCTGGTCGCTGTTACATTTCATCCTCAATCTAAAGAAGTGAGGTAAGTGGAGATAGTAGTAGCTGTGCTTTCCAGTCTCTAAAAAGTATATACAATAAAGGAACTGCAAGAACAGTATTTGCCATGGAAATTTCTGAAATATATTGTCTAGAGAATTTTGTGTTTTCCCTCAGTTTCCTTGAAGAACAGTATTCACTCAGAATTGGATATGCTGACATCTTTTATTTGAAAAACTTGAGAATAATTTTTCACTGTTGTTTGCAGTTTTCCTTTGAATTTTACTGGTATTTAACCTTATCCCTCAAAGTGCTTTTTAAACTCAACAGAGTGGTAAAAGTTTTAAGGGCAGTTGTAGAACTGGAGTCATCTCTGTGCAATTTTGTTTGTGGTATGCAAAGTCGGGAAAATGGAGAGGGAAATTTGATTTTAGGTACTCAGCGAGTGGTAGGAGTCAATAGTAGCATTTCAAAGTCAAGGTCTGGGCAAAGTTTCATCAAGTAGTCATATCCTTAACACCAGGCACCTTTGGAGAGATCTGTAAATGCCCTACCTGTGGGACAACATCAGGACATGCTAGCACATCCATATGGCAAACTTTTAGGTGTGTAGGTCACATTTATGGGCAGAGACTTCTATGTAGGTAGTTATGTGTTTCTGAGATAAGGAAGCACGTCACTATCTGAGGTCAGGATGCCTAAAGAGGTGGTACCTGTCTTTTTGTGCCTGTGTCTCTAATCCCATGGCCACAGGTAGTGGAGCACATACCTAACTTTTAAGCAGGAATGGTCTCATTAACTGAAATGGGAATACTCATGTGCTTATAAGTCAGACACATGTTAAAATACTTGGTTGAACTGGGGCCCAGGTTTCTATTTTTATGGAAAATTCACATGTGCAAACAGTAATAACATAATTAATCTCTTTTCATGAAGTGTTGGTTTTAATAATTTTACTCAGGGCTTATTGTGCATAGTACTTTTCATCTTCAAGGCCTTTTACAAATATCAGTGCAGGGATTTAAATTGGGTGTACGACTGTGAGAATTGCTCAGTCTTATATCTGACTTTGCAATTCTGTACCTTCACGTTCTTGGCAGGAGGCTCCTGCCATACTGCTGGGTTGGCTGAACCAGGAACTTTGGCTCTGTCTCCACTTAGCACCTTGGCAAATTATCTCCCAGGTGGAATTCTGGAGGTTGTAAGTGGTTTCAAACTTCTTCCAAGTTCAGATTTTCAAGTTAATGACTTCATTCACCTCTGAGTGGAGAAGAGGTGGTGATGTAGTCTGTGTTTGGCATGCTTGGCTCCTATCCCTTCCTTCTCTTCACCGCAAGCAACTCAGAAATCAGAGAAGGACCAGAAAAGCACATTTAAGGTTGTTGGCTTCAGAATGGTTTTAAGTACGTGCTCAGATCTCAGTGTTACCTGTATATTAACTCACCACAGCATTTATGTCAATGTGAAGGACCTCAGCATCTGAAGATAGAAGAATAATTCCAAACACGTTTCCAAGGCATGAGAAGCATTTGAGGTACAGGGATACTGACCATTGATGCCTCTCATGATGCTGCCATGCAGAGTGTTTTTCCTCACAAAAGGCCTGGACTGCAGAGATCCTTGAGTTTCCTTCAGGGACTGGAGAAAGCCCAGTTATTCTCCAGTTGGGTTAGCTACTCCTCCAGGGTGTAGCCAACCTCACACAGCTGCTCCCTCACTCCCTCCACGGTGGGATGGGGGAGAGAATCCGAAGGGTAGGGGTGGGAAAACTTGTTGGTTGACGAAAAGACAGTTTAATATATAAAGCAAAAGCCACATGTGCAGGCAAAGCAAAGCAAGGAATTGATTCCCTCCTTCCCAAGGTCAGGCAGGTGTTCAGCCAGGCTCCATCACACGTGACAGTGACCAGAGAAGGCAAACACTATCACTCCAAACGTCCCCCCATTCCTTCTTCTTGCCCAGCTTTATAACTGAGCCTGATGACATATGGTGAGGAATGTCCCTCTGGGCAGCTGGGGTCAGCTGTCCTGGCTGTGTCCCCTCCCAACTTCTTGTGATCTCCTGGCCTCCTCACTGATGGAGTTGAGAAGCAAAAAAGGCCTTGTCTCTGTGCAAGCCCTGCTCAGCAATAATGAAAACATCCCTGTATTAACAACACTGTTGCCAGCACAAATCTGAAACACAGCCCATATTGGCTACTATGAAAAAAATTAACTCTGCACCAGCCAAGACCAGCATTGAGTTACGTTGTTTTTTTCTCTGTAAATCTCAGGAGTAGCAGCTAGGTGAGAGAATTTAGAATTTTTATTTTTATTTATTTTTACTAGGAAGAAAATGTCATTAAAAGATTTTTGGTTTATACATTTCTTTTCAGCAAGAGGGCTCCTCCTACTGTTGCAATTTCCTTTTCAAAGGAAGATGCTCAAGTAATGCACTTCTGTGCCTTTCAGAGTAAAAATTCACATCAGTTCACATTGCAGAAGAGAAATTACTGTCTTTTCTCATTTTTCTGTTCCCGATGGGAAAGAGGTTAGGTAGTGTTTTACAGAGAAGGTGCCTTTTTCATGTGGGTGACTATCAAATACTCGAGTGAATTGCTGTCTGTGACATGACTTCCTTACTGGGTTGTGTATTTCCTGGTGGTGCCCCTGGAAGATACAGAACTCGGCTGAAATATGGGGAAAGCCCTCTTTTCTGTCCAGCAGTCATCCTGAGTGATGACATTGCTCAGTCCTGCTTTATCTCTTCACCTTTTTCTGGAGGTGAGGAAGACAGTTTACTGACACCACAGTCAAGCGAGCACATTTCAAATGCATGAAATGAGTCGAAATATCATAGGAGGGAAGGGAGTAATTAAAGTGCTGAAGTCACAAACAGGCAGATCCTGTAAAAAGAGGAACTCCAGGTTACAGGAGGTCCCGGATTTAATGGTGTGCTAGTGCTCATGGCTAATGTGTGTGCTGCTGTGCTGCGCTTAAGCGATATACGTGGGAACTCCTGAAAGATCCTCTTCACATAACTGATAAGCCACTAGAAATTCTTTAAAGGATCACACCCTTTAAATAAAAGTATTGCCTCATTAGGAATATCAGAAAATAGAGAGTCTGAACAGAGATGAAAATGGAGCTTGTGACTTAACAGTTGAAATGCAAACCTAATTAGTCTGGTATTTTAAAGTATTAACAGGGAGCCATAAAATAAGATGGATTGGAATGAAGAAATTTGTTGTAAAGAAATTACTGCATAGTGACAAAAGCCCAATTTATTAACACTCCATGATGTGGAAACAATGAAAGGGCATTAATTACTTTACTAGTACTGATTTTGCACCGTTGCCCAAAGTAATTGGTTTATTGACCTCTCTTTAATCCTGAATAGTTCAAAAAATAATTTCAATGGCAAAAATTAAGTTCTGTGCAGGAATGAGTTCCATGAAGGAGATAGTTACTCATAAATATTACAGAGTAGAAAAATCTTTTATAAATAATACATACATATAATAGCCTAAGAGTGAAATATTGTAACTATTTACAAAAAATAATACATATAAAACAATAAATTACAGACAAATGCAGATGTTTTAAAAGTAATGCATATACTGCCTTGCAGAAGTTGTGAGAGGAGGAGGGGAGCTTTTGTAGAAACTGAAAATAAAGAACTTCCTTTCAGGAATGAATTGTTAGGAGTATGTACTTCGAGATACTTGAAATAAAACTGAAACTGGAAAAGCATGGGAAATACATCTTTTTGTAGGTACTTTTCTTAAAAAATATAAATATATCTGGCACTGATTGAAAAATAAAACCTGCATATGCAGTTCTAGGATGCAGAGAGTATTACAGATATACAGCCACATGTGTTTGAAGCAATGTATCATTTATACTCAAGGTCAGATAGAAAAGAATTGATTAGCAGTTTGTGACTGAACAAGAACTTTTTTTAAACTAACTTTACCATAGAATCTTATTTGTTTCTTTGTCATGGTCATCATGAACAACGATGAGGACTTTCATGACTGTATCTTTGGGGTGTCAGTCTTGATATACACCTAGAAGACTGATAGCAAACAAGTAATTTCAGCTTGTGTTTGGTTTGGCATACGCTAAGAACAAAAAAGTTCATAGTTAACAGCTGGAAGGGGGTGAAACCTCCATGGAAATCAATGTAATTACAGTAGACATGTGGTCAAAACACGCCCTGTTAATATTTCCAAGTAAGAAGGCACGGGATACAATGCAATGTGTAGTGCTGCTGTATGTAAGGTTATAGTTTGATCGATAAAATTCAGTATACTGTCACTTTCAGCTATTCAAAAAACCAGCACGTATCGAAGCAGCAATATTACTTTGAATGTTGTTATTTCTGAAATATCTTGCACTCAAATTAGGACACATTATTCAGGCTGTTTTAAACTTGTTTCTTCCAAGAAATGAACTATATAACTGAGTCTTTATCTAGTAAGTCTGCTCACGTGCTCAAATACCTTGGAATCATAGAATCATTGTTTTCCCTTGGCTCAAGTAGCAATCAATTGTCATTGAATCATAAAATAGTTTGGGTTGGAAGGGACCTTTAAAGGTCATCTAGTCAAGCCCCAGTGCCATGGACAGGAACACCTTCTACTCAACCAGATTGTTCAGAGCTCCATCCAACCTGGCCCTGAACACTTCCAAGAATGGGACATCCACAGTCCACACTTGGGGAAACCAGTGCCAGTGTCTCACCACTGTCCTAGTGAAGAATTGTCTCTCTCTGCTCCTTCCTTTCTTGTCCTGTGTTTACTCTTTACCTTCATTAGGAGACTGCTGCCTTCAGGCATCAGTTTACATTTTTTGGCTTATAGTATCCATATAAAAAAGTGATGTAACTTTATGATGAGAAATATGAGTGGTCCCCACTCCTGTCAAGGTTTATAACATTCAGCTAGTTAGGCAATTTTCCTGTATTTCATGTTTAATCTGTAAGGGTTCAAAACAATTCAATTAAAAGATGTGATTGACTAGACTCCAAACTCTGAAATGCTCCTAGGTTTGGAGAACCCTCTAATTTATGTTTTATTTAATTTACCTTAGCTGTCTAGAGAAGAGTATCGGAAGGCACTTAGTGCTTCAGGTCTGTTGGGATGTATTTGCTGACCAGGATCCTGTCTGCACTACTTGAGTATATTAATGAGATATTTGGCTATAAATCTGTAGTATATAAAGCATATAATCTTTTAACAGGAGAGAATTAAGTCTACGTACATACTTTGAAAGTTACAAGTGAAAAAATGGGGTTTCTGCATTATTGAAAGAGATAGCAGGAGAAACTGCCTGTTTGTTTTTGCTTGCAGTTTTATTACTTAGTTGTTTAAGTATCATATTGGCATTTAACATTAAATTGAAACTGTGGTTAGTCATTCTTCAGTTTTTTGTGTGTGGGGAAAAAAGAGTTAAAACTGTTCAAGAGTAGATTTTTTGGATAGGTGAGTTTTGGTCTTCATGATGGTAGCTGTTATTTCCATATGCCTTCTCTTTGGCCTCTGTGTTTAGAAAAGGTGCNAGGGGGGGAACCTGATGTTTACTTTCTTTGTCAGAATTCAGTAGTCACTCAAAAGTAAATCTAAAGTAAAAGCAGACGCATACAGATACATAAGTGCCTCTGTACCCACTGTGCCTGGGTGCCTGGGGAAATAGGCCGTATCACGAGCGAAGGTGGTTGGATTCAATTTGGACTGAGCTGCTCAGAAGTGACTGTCACTCCAGAGCAGTGCTGACAAGGGATCT
>VZTZ01036582.1:0-19405 GCA_013400955.1 Drymodes brunneopygia
TTCTTTGACATTTTAAGAAAATTATGACTGAAATGTTAAATGACTCCAGAAAATATCAAGTTTTAAACTTGGATGTACTTTTTCCAATGATCTCATAAGAAGGTTTAGAGTAATGTTTTCTTTTTGTGGGTGGGAGTTTTTTTGGTTGGTATTGGTGCTTGGTTTTTTTGTTTTGGTTTTTTTTTTTTTTTCTTTTCAAGGTGTTCAGAGGAAGAAAAGCATNGAGGGGGAGGTTGTGCTTTTGGGCTGTTGAGTTTTTTTAATGCCAACTTTCACCACAGTTATCAAGAAGTCTTGCAAAGAAGCTCCATTCAAATTGGTTTTTGCTGTGCATTAGGCTCATAGATGACATATTCCTAATACCCTCAAAGGGAGTCCAGAATATTACAGCTGGGCATTCTCATGAGAGGGAAATAGTATTGCTTTCAGCATGAAGGGAAAGGGGAAAAGAAGCTGGAGGAATGTAAGGGATAACAGTGAGTAGGAGGAGGTGGCTGCTCCAACCCAGAAAGTCCTCCCAGTATGCAAAGATGCAACTCACCACATTGTTGCTCCATGGTACCAAATAGGGAAAACACCATGGTAAAGGATGCTGCAGGAAAGGGAAGAGTCCCAAGAAAAATGCCAGTGCCATGCAGCTGAAAGTCTCAGTACTTTCAACTGAATTCAGAGATACTAGAAGAAAGATTTCCATGTCTTTTCACTGACTCAATCTGAAGTGTACCACTTGACATTAAAGATTCATGCAATTAGACTTTCCTTTTTCATTTATGCATCTGCCAAAAACACAAGTCTGGCTTTGTCATGTATTAAAATGGTACTGGACTCTTAACTCCCTGTTTTCCTGTGGTCATTTTGACTTAGGAAAGAAATCTAGTCAGTTATGCAGCATATGAGCCTGAATTTTGTTGCTGGATGAGAAAGGAAAGAGAGAGATACAATATCTTAGTAGATGGAATACGAAACTGAAAACCTCATGATCTGTTTCTTCTGTTTAAAGAGAACTTCAAGGTTTTTCTGTAAGTTAAGTGACAACTATAAAAAAGAAATAAAACTGGTTGTTTTACACTATGTTCTTGCTCTGAGCTCATCTCATATTCACTTGCCACCACATAACTGACTCATTTGCTAAAAGCTTTAAGATGCAGTGGTGAATAAAGTACTGTAAAAACAGAACATGTTAATCTAATGCTATGCAAAGATCTCCTAGGAGTAGTTCAACAGAAAAATGGCCAATTCCTAACCTGTGTGAAGATTTTACCTTAGACAAGGTTAAATGTGATTTTTTCCCCATTATATTAACCTCTCCCTGTGGGCCAGCTCTGGCCTCCAGAGTGTTTTTGACTTCATATTCTGGAGAACTAAGAGCTTGGGAAACACACTCAAGCAATTTGTTTAATTGACATTTCAGCCAAACTACTGTCAACCAAATGTTGAAGATTCAAAGTTTAATCTTTTGCTGAAGCACTTCTGCTGTAATAAATAATTTAAAGTAGCTGCCTTTTGTGAGTTCCTGAAAAAAGACATGGTGATGAAGCACAAAGCATGTGTCTGAAATGGAGGGGTAAGAAGACAGGAATGTATAAGTAAACTGATAACCAACTTATTCATGGTCCCAATTCTGAGGGAAACGCGGCCATGTCCCTTAAATTCCCTTTGACAACAGCTCTGAAATGGACTCAAAAGAGTATGCAGGAGAGGAAAGAAGCAGCCGATGAAACGGCCTGTCTTCAGAAAAGTTCTAGGCTTGCACTGTAATCTCCTGATTTTGTTCTTATGGCAAAGAACAGTACAGGGTGTTGCTGAAAGCCGTAACGCTCCAGCTCCAGCTTCAGCTGAAGTGTTCAACTCCAACTATCACTATTTTGTGGTGGTTAATAGAAGGGATATTTTTCCTTGAATCCATGGTGGCACAAAATGATGATGCTCTGGTGCAGATGGCAGGGAAAAAAGTGTCTTTTCCATGAGAATTGTTTATAGAAGGGTTTTGAGTTTGGTTTTGGTTTTGGTTGGTATGTTTCTTGGTGTTTTTCCCACAAAAATTTATACTAATCTATTTCACACTGATATTTGGCACTGGGGTTTTAAGTACCTTTTTTTAAAGACATTTCAGTACCTTTACTTTCAAAATCTTATTAATTTTTATTTTTGGACAGTGGGAGTGTTTGTTTTTTATTTTTTGCTCTAAAATCCAAAGCATTAGGCTTCTGAATCATTTGGAAATGTTTTTATTTGCTTGTCTGCTTGCTTTTCTTTTTCTCCTCTTTTTCTTGGAGGGCTGGGGGGCTGGTGTGGTTGATTGCTCTGGAGTCCAAAGCATTAAGTAATACTTCTTGAAATTCAGTTATCTTCAGAGTTATCCCATGAAAAGGAAAAATGAATAATCCAGGGATTACTGAACCTGGCAGAGCATGAAAGGAAGATTTGTGCCCTCAGCTATTTCATTCTGCCATGACCTTAGCTGTATGCAGCAGTAATTTGGATCCTCTAGTGTAACTAAATAAAGCACAGTTACTTTCTCAGGTGCTAGTCCTGCTTGCTGTTATCAAAGAACAGGCCTTGAACAGAAGCAGGCACTGAGGCAATATAAGACCTTGATTGCTCTTTGGGACTAGACAGTTCTGAAAACACCCCATTTAACATTAACCACAAATAAATTCCAAAATGCTTTTTACCTGAATTATTAAATATTGAACAAACTGATTCAGCTTTGGCTGGGCTGTGAGAGCACAAAGGCAAAAAAACCCTCCTATACTGGTAGCCCCAGTCCTATGCTGAAAGCTAGTTTTCCTCCTAAAACAGCAGTTATATGCTTTTTGGAAGGAGACAAACAGACCAGGCACTTACTCCGTTTCACTGAGGTCCAGGACCCAATCCTATGCATAAAGCAGGTGTTTTGACCTTGGGGAGATCATATTTCTGATAAAGTATGAAAGTATAATCCATAAATAAATGGATTCGTTTGGGCTAATAGTTCTGAGGATACCCTATCGTTCACAGTTCTGAACCTATGAAGTTTTCAATTAATTTTTTACAAAAAAAGGCAAAAAAGACAGACAGCAAAGACAGGCAGGTGCACTATATGTTACAGTTTTGTTTGCAAAATCAAGCATCTTGTTCTGCAAAGATTCCATAGTTAAGTATTGCACAAATCTTTGCAAGTATGGTGTAAAGCAGACTTCCCCATAGGTTGTAGTTACTTTCGGGTTAAACTTCAAAATCTCTTGGCAATTTAAACACCATCTGAGTAGGGATGAAGAAAGGAAAGAACTCCATTGTCAAACAGTAGGACTCATGAAAGGTTCTATTTAAAGCAATCGTTAAGAAACAAGGAAGAGGAAGGAGTGTTTGTATTTGGACAGGGTTGGCTATTTGTACTAAGTGAGTTAATCCCATTAAATCGCTGCAATGTCCTCAAGGAGAAGGAATATTTTTGTAAATTCCCCATATAATTTTAACCACTGGTGAAAAATACTTACATGCCAAGCTGAGATTTATAAGACCTGTAACAAATTATGCCCCAAAAAATGAAAACCAAGCCAGTAATTATCCCTTTAGCTTTGCAAATTGTCCTGGCAGAACATTCTTGTATATGTATTAAGAATTATCAGATTGAAATCAAATTAACACAAGAAAAAATGGAAGAGGAATATATCCTTTTGATGCACTAATATAGCACACAGATTCCATATTAAGAATGACATGTTGATTAAAAAAAATTTTTTTTTTTTAACTGATTTCTTCTTTTATGCCATTTTCTTCTTAATTTCTCTTGCTGTCATTAGCAGCTGACTATATATCCTTTGCAGCCCTTTTAATCAGTGAAATTTTAGTGGAACAGACCTCCAGAAATGCTGTCTCAGTAGAATTTAAGGAGTGACCTATGCTGGAAGCAAATGAAAGTACACTCACTTTTGTTCTGCTGAGATCCATCCATCCTGGAGCCTACGTAGCTGCAAGGAACTGATAATCTGGGTAAAGATATGTCAGGTCACTTTCTCAGCCATTTGTAGGATGGAGTATATTCTGTTTTGGCAAGTACAGTGAGGATTTCCATCACCCTGACACTTCAAAAGCAGAAAAATCCTTTCAAACTTTGCACCTTGTACTGTGTTTCTGAACTCAGGCCTTCAAGTTATAGAATTATAGAATATCCTGTGGGAAGGAACCCATCAGGATCATCATATCCAACTCCTGGCCCTGACCAGGACACCCCAGGAGTCACACCCTATGCCTGAGAGTATTGTCCCAATGCTTCTTGAACTCTGTCAGGCTTGGTGCTGTGATCACTTCCCTGGGGAGCCTGCTCCAGTGCCCAGCCACCCTCTGGGTGAAGAAACTTTTCCTGATATCCAACCTAAACTTCCTCTGATTCAGCTTCATGCCATTTCCTTGAGTCCTGTCACTGGTCACAAGACTGAAGGGATTGGTGCCTGTTCCTCTGTTTCCCCTTGTGAGAATGCTGAAGACCTCAGTGAGGTGTCCCCTCAGTCTCCTCCAGGCTGAACAGGCCAAGTGACCTCAGCCACTCCTCGTATGGCTTCCCCTCTAGACCCTTCATCATCTTCATGGCTCTCCTTTGGACACTCTCTAAGAGCTTAATGTCATCCTATCTCTGTTCCTACAGGCCTGCTTGATTCCCCCTCCTGTTTACTGTTTCTCAGGAACTGTGAATGATGCCTCTAAGCACTTCATGTTTCAAGTCTTCTCATGGCTAAAGACCTTTCAGGAGCTCTCAGATAACTTGCTAGAAGCTTAGGTGCATTTTGGGAATGTTTCCCTTTCCTGGCCAGCTAGCTAATACATCAGTTGGATTTTATGAGGTTAATCTTAAAACTTTGTCTGTATTTCCTTGAAATTCAACTTCTCTGCCTGTCCCTCCTCACCTGTAGCATACCAATGAAAAGTACACTTGCAAATTTTAGCAATATTAGCTGGCAACTCAGGAGACAGCCAAGGCCTTTTGAGGTCAGTCTTGACAACAACATCAGATATGCAGCCACAGTTTATTGAAGGATAAGCTTTTCTGTTTGAACATAATCCCTTCTATCAAAACTCTCTACATAATGCCATGTGTCACAAGCCTGTAATTGACTTCACAAAAAAAATTGATTTCCTGGGGCAATACCTGGACTGAATGGATTTTCTCATAGCCTGTGGTTTCATTAAAACCTTGCATTCCACACGTCTGCATTCCCTCAGTAGATTATTACTCCCTCCAGTCATGTTCACCTTTTTTCCTATTTAACAGGTAGCATAGGATTTTCTATCAGGCCTTTTTATTGTTGTTTCTGTAGACAAGCTGTAAAGCTAAATGAAACATAACCCAAGCATAAATGAAAAAGATATTCACTTTCTGTGGTCTTGCTAGATACAATGTCAGGCTCTGCTTTGAAATTAAACTTCTAGTCCTTCCCATATCATGAACCCAAAAGTGGCTTTTGTTTTGCAAATTTTTGTATAGGAGAGCTGTTATACACCAGCTGGGAAGTATTAAGTAGTATTTAGTATCTCATAGTAGATCTGGGCTGAGCCATTTTGCTTTGCATAAAGTTGCAACCTCTCCCAAAATCACTGCAGAAAGGTAAAATATCTGCCATTTGTTTACACTGCCTTTAGGCTTTGCCCATGTCCTAGTTTAGGGCAAATTTAGGAGGAAACTTCTGAGGGGGGTCTCCTCTAGGAAAGTTAATTTTAGCCACCCCTCTCCCACACTGGTTTGGGAAAAGACTTCTTTAGAGAANTTTACTTGCCTTCTTAGAAGCAATTTGCTTGGATGCAACTGTTCTATAAAAACGTGTCCGATTAATCTGTCAAATTAAGAGATGTCCTCATTAGTTAGTGCATTATTCACTATATTACCCTTCCTATTGAAGTACTAAAAATAAATTGTCTCAAAATGCTGCTATTTGTGGAATGCAGAGGGAACAACCACAGCTAGGGGAAGCTATAGTCTAAACATAACCCTGGGGACATTCAGTGGACACAAACAGCTTGAGGTGGTGAGAAAACACACTCATGAAGGAGTGCCAATAAATTCTAGCTTATTGGTTGCACCTTTTTGGTTTTGTTTTTGGGCTTGGTTTTTTTGTTTGTTTTTTGTTTTTTTTTGGTGTGCTTTTTTTTTTGTGAGAACAGCTTTTGCACAGATAAAGGTATTGATGAAGATTCTGAATGATTTTCAATAATAATTACAAGTCTCCTCTGTGCACATGCAGCAGGGGACTGCCCTGGACTGTTCCCAAATGCATCAAGGAAAAGGACTTCATAGACAATGGACTGCTCTTATAACCAAAAGAATCTGAGAATCTTCTAGTTTATAGGCTCCAGGTAAGTCACTCAGGTGTCGGTAAAGCAAATCAGGTTTATCTCCTGATGAAGTGAAGACTTGCAGGGGGACTGCAGCTGACATGTATAAACATTCTGCTGTTTCACCAGGCAGTCTCTGAGGCAATTACCATTGCTGGCTTTAAAGGTAATTCCCTTTTAGACAGCTGCCATTTGACAACCAGAGGGGACCTGGATTCCCTTTATTATAAATGGATTCATTGATCTAACATCCCACCAACATTTATTTCAATCTCTAGTAAGGTTTTTGTAAAGATAAATAAGCATTTCTAAAACAAGAGACTAGCACACTGCCCGGATATGATTATCTGTTTCAAGGGCACATTAACAGTTGCACACCTAGCCAGACTTGCATTGATCCCAGGTCCCTCAAGCCTGAATGCCATGCTCATGGAAAGCACCTCCAGATAACAGGAAAAAAATGTATGTTGTTTCTTGGGGTTTTTTTGAGATGGTTAAAAAACTTCTGTGCCAGTAAGCTGGCTTAAACAACCTATTTCAAAACCTCACTTCTCAAGGTCATCACTTTTGTCTACAGAAATTATTTTTACACTTTAATCACTTTAATCAGTAAAGGCTATTTAAGTTTTTTTTTCCTTTGGCAGAAAATCTAAAAATATTTTTCTGAAACTTCCTGTTTAATAAGAGAAAAAAATTAATAAATTATTTAAGAGAGGTAAAAGCCAACCCAAGAAAGCACTATTCTGAGACTATGTTCTCTACAGCAGTCACAAAAAATATTTGTATTAAACAAAACTGGTATCTTTTATTCACCTAATCTGAAGAGTCATCAAAATAAGAGCACTGTAAATGTGCAGTATTAATTTCATTTTAGAAGCCTTAAGCAGAAGGTTGTTTTGCATACAAAAGATGTTCCCTCTTTATTGTTACAGAGTGAATTTCTGATGACTGCTGTGGAAAAACAATTGGATTATACAATGCTTTAGAGGGTAAACTAAAAAGAATAGAATCACAGTTTTCTTGTGGGGTTCTTTTCTGAGAGGTTTATTTATCAATATAAAAATAATATATCCTAACTCTCCTTCTGTCTTCTTCCAGTCTCTGAAGAATATTATGTCAGAGTTATGCTAGGGTACATGAAAAATGACAAAAAAACATTTAATCAGATAAAGGCAGCTAAGATTTTAGCTAAGGTAAGTCTCATAGCTCCTCATCTTCCAAAACAAAGCAAAAAGAGAAATTAGATAGAAAAAAGAGCACAATAATCCTACTGCTAAAATATGTTGTTCTGGAAGTCACACACCAATCACTAGCTTATTTCTACATCTGAGGCATTAAAAAGTATTGCTTTTCATTTTTGAATTTCTAGATCTCTGCCAGCTTATAATATCAGGCAATCTACAAAAATGCAATTGATTAAAAATGAGTCATTTTGATAACTCTACATTAATTTTAAAGGGATGAGGTCACGCCAGGAGCTGAACAAACTTCTGCTTTTCTACACAAGTGATCCACACCATGCAGCCAAAATAATCTACAATTAAGATGAAAGCTTCTTCCTAACTTACATAAAGCTTGCTGAGCAGAAGATAGCCACCTGAAGAGGTAAGTTCAAGAGACAATATTCTGATCTATGGCACAAAAATGCAAAGGAGCCCATGTCTTTGGTAGAATCATCCTTGTTTTTCAAAGGGTAAGCAAGATCAGAGTTATCTTTTAACTGTTTTATAAAAGACAGCCAATTGGAATATCCAAAATTAAAATGACTAGGCTTTCTGCCACAGGTAAACAAACCAATTGTTAGGCCTATTATCTTTATGCATAATAGAATAATTTTCAAGCACTGTATTGAATTATGATTCACAATTTAACTTTCTCAAATTACAGTTTGCAATAACCAGTGTTAGGAGTATGATTATTGGATTGGAAATTATTTCAGTATGCCAATAATGTATTTAACATCACAGCAATGTTTCTTTATAAACTAATTTCTTAGTATTGATTCCAGGTATTACAATTACAATGCAAGAATTTTTGTTATAATAAAAAAACTCAGTAACTCAAGACAGTAAGCTATTTAGCACCTGTCAGAGCATATTTTTCCCTTCTGTTCTATTTTTCTGTTAGACTACAAATGTATTTATTGTAGTTTATTAATTACTGCTGCATGAAATTTTTGTTGCTTGGTCCAGGCCACTGCCGCATGACTTGGTCATCTCCTGGGAGTTTACCCTCACTCTTCCCCATGAGATAGAGTGAAGTGAACAACTGAGAACCTTTATCTTTCAGGGCAGTACTCAGAAATCCTGTGGCATCTGAGCTCTAAAACCTGACCAGCAATTCAGACATCTTGTTAAAGCTTTTTAACTTCTAGTGGATTTGTTTAACAAAATGTTTGAGGTGGCTTGAATGGTTTTCACCAGGTGACTGCTGGTGGTGTGTCCACTGCATCACCAACAAGCCTTGGAGGTATTGGAGTTGAGGTTCCCTCCTGCCTCATGGCACAGCCACGTGCTGCTGCTGAATGGTCTAGCTTAGGAACTCCTTCGTGCCTCTAGACTGGCGCTGCACGTGATGATTCAGCCACATCAAGCAAACATCCACCAGCTGTCAATGCAAAGGCAATGCCTAAGCTGTTTTTGTAGGTACATTTCCACAGTATGTCACCTAGCTCTTGAGGCCTCTTCTCCCTTACCCACAACTCTAAAGAGTAGCAGAACCAGGGATTTCATACTCCTGGGAGGTCAGGGGAAAGACATGAGCTGGGAGGGAGATGCTGGTCTGAGTGTAGGGATTGCAAGACTGCCTGCTTGGTATGAGGTGCCATGGCAAAGAAGAACCCAGAGAAGCTGTTATTAGTTGTGCTGGAAGAGCCCCAGGCTCTGTGGAGACAGCTTTTGGTATTCCTTGTCCATCCCTGGCTACTCTGCAATGGTGCAGCTGTGCAGGGCAGCACCACTCATGTTGTCAGACAGGCCTGGGGACTGAGCTGGCCCTGGCAGGGAAAGAGCAAGATCCTCTACAAGTACCAGGTCAGGGAAACACCAACAAAACCTTGATCCCTGCTCTGTTGTGCAGCCTGGAAAAGGATCATAAAGGCTGCAAAGGGCCACATAAATGTCTCATCAGACAGACAGCACACTTCTCAGAGGGAAGAAAGAAGGACAATTTATCAGCTTGCTGATGACAAAGCTGAGAAGTAAGTGCCAGCCTGTGTGAAGAAAAAGCCCCATGCTACAAGAAAGAGAAAGCCCGGTGCTACAAGAAAGGACTTCTAGTTTCATCAGGTCAAGGACTTAAAGAGAACCAGAAGCAATGAACTTGAACTGGTGTAGTTCAAACCAGGACTCACATAAGACAGAAATATGTCAAAAATTATTAACTTCTGGACAAGTACAATAGGAGAAGACTACTCTCTATTTCTCTCTATGGCTGTCAATCACATGGAGGAGGAGCAGATGTCTCTGCAAAAGAGCTGCTGCAGTTTGGGAACCTTAATAGGAAACTGCAGCAATCCTAGGTGACATGACCCAGGCTGTAGTATTCAGGAGGTCAACTAAATCTTCATCATTTTGCCCTTTATCCTTAACGAGCAACATGACCACACCTAGTGCCTGCTTGTGCCAGATGAATTAAAACAAGTTTTGCTGTTGTTCAGCAGCTATTCCCAACTCTGCAGTCAAAGACCCCTCAGAAAACTAAAGCTCCAATAATGGAACACTGCTCACCATCCAGACCTTTATCCCTATGTTACAAAGACCTATATAATTCATGGGTCATTGCAGATATGGGCAGTCCTAGACACCCCATCTCACAGTCACCACAGTATTGCCCAAGTATCTGTTCCCATTTACTTATTTAATTTTGCTCTCAAGTTGCTCAGTTGCACAGAATTGGTAAAAATAGGGCTGAGGAGGATCAGAAGCTACTTTTATTCTATTCCCAAATATTAAATTGATCCAATGCAGTGTCTTCTGCTGCAGAGTCCTCTGGCTGTTCAGTGTGAAGATATGGCACTCTCAGAGATCTTTCTACGGATACCAGCAATGGCAGTTCCACCTAAATACTTCTTTTGTTCCTTTGTTTGTTTGTTTGTTTTGGTTTTGGGTTGTTTTGGGGTTTTTTTTGTTTCTCCTATATAACAGGAACATTCCTCCAGTTCCTGGTGAAACTCTCTTCTCTCCCCTGGAGATCACCTTTTTCTCATTCCAGTACTTGGCAGTCACTGGGAACACATGCAGTTCAGGAGAGCAGATGGGTTGCAGCCTGGTGGGTCATTCAGGCAGTGGGAAATTGAATCTTTACACCACCATTTTTCTTCCTTGCTATGTAAAATGGCTCAGTAATTCTGTAATAATCATCCTGACGCTAGTGTCAAGACTGAATTGTCAGTCCTGTCATTATAGTTACCCTGGGAATGTAAATACAGTCACAAAATACATAATCACACACATACACACACATGTAGTTGCTGTTCATCTCAGTTCAGAAATTGCTCCATGTGATCAGTAGAAAAAGAGTCTGTGTTGGCCAACTGTTGGATCATTAGCATCCCCAGGAAGGACCAAAGCCACCTGCATTTTACTGCTAGATATGTCTGGGTATTTGCATATGACAATGGTCCTCCATCACTAGGCTTCTGTTCTCACTTTTTCTCTCACTCATGGTAGCAAGGGCTCCAAAAGAGAAGATTTATCTTCCAGCATTTTCCTTTAGTAGAGTTGTGTTTTTAATGAGGTTTCCTTTTTGACTCGATGTCAATTATTTTAAGGAATCACTCTTTGAATAGACTTTTCCTATTTTCCTATTTTTTAACTTTTTATTTATTTTCTGCATTTATCTGAGATGACTGCTTTGGGCATCCTTCCTTAAGCCTCACTGAAATCAGACCTTTCTGCCTGACTTTTTACTCTGTGCCTTGCTCTTTCAATACTGAAGGTGGAACAATGGGAAAAGGACTGTTGCCACAAGCCAAATCAATTAGTTAAAAGTCTTAAAGATCCTACTTTGAATCTCCTTGATATTTTTCATATTTTATGTAGTTGCAGAAGATTCGGAACTTCAGGAGGTCCAATGACACTCTGAGCCAATTCCCTTGCATGGTGACTATTGAATGCAACACTTGCAAATATTCAGTCTCTTTCTATCAGCTCTCTGTCTCCAAACTAACTCCATACAGGCAAAAATTAATAAACTAACTGCAAAGAAACATTACCAAAACCACAGATTCTCAGATGCACTTTCAGCTTGTCCTGTGGTAATAAATGCTCTTTTCTCAAGGTTAGTAGTCAGTTTCCCTTAGCTGATTTCAAACAGATGACTGAGGCTGAATGTGAGCCTGTCTTTCCTACTATTCTAAATTATCATCAGTTCTCACTGTTTTCAAGAGCTTTACAGTCTAGCAATACAGCAGATGTTAATTTACTACCACAGCCTTTCTGATTGCTTCCTAATGTCTTTCTCTGGTGGTGTGTATTTACAATCCAAATATCCACAATTATTG
This sequence comes from Drymodes brunneopygia, assembly GCA_013400955.1. Lineage (NCBI taxonomy): Eukaryota > Metazoa > Chordata > Aves > Passeriformes > Petroicidae > Drymodes > Drymodes brunneopygia. The sequence goes on from VZTZ01036582.1 coordinate 11,813, forward strand.
TGATCAGATTATGTCTACAAACCACCAATTACTGGCTGGCTAGAGATGTATCAACATACACTACTTCTGTATGTGAAAGTTGCAGTTTTGTGCTCTAGGACCACAAACAGAAAACTTCAACCTTTCTCTACTGATCATTTCATCATTGTTTTCCAGCTTTTTATAACTGAAAAGATACCTTTCCTTGTGCCTGGGGTAAGAGACAAATCATACTGTACTGTATTGCTACAATAGCTTTAATCTACAACTCACTAGAAAGCAGATTATACCCTACATTAAGATTTCCTGATTTCATCTGCCTTTAGCCTTTGTTTAGTTACATGCACACACAGAAATACTCTTTCCCATATCTTCACCCAGATTCACAATTTCACAGAGTTTCTTTCCCAATGCCTTACAGACACTCAGTGGTAGATGAAGCCTGACTTAATAACTTTTAACACTGAAGAGGTGCTGTCATTAAGATGATCTGGGTAAAAACAGACCAACACTGTGAAATATTTTTGTGACAGACAGCAAATCACAGGGCAATAATACAAGCAGGAGCCCCAGAAAGGAAAGCTATCAAGGACTATTAGAACATGGGACAGCATTTGTTACATAAGAAATATAGCCAGGTCTTTCAAAATGTCTGAACTACCTCATCTTTGCCCAGATGACAATGTCAAAGGAGAAAATACATTTCAGGACAGAATAAAGCATGTTTTTATTTCTCCCTTCTATAAGTGAAGTCTCCATTTGTTTCAATTACTGTTTTGGGGAACTGTTTTGCTTAGGTTCCTTTTAAGATTTTAAAACTCCTTTTCTTCCTTCTCTTGTTTCCTTAAGCAATGTCTTATTGAAACAGGGAGTCTCTTTTCTGTATTGGTAACTGGCACAATCCCTCCTGTTTCTGGCACAAGGTGGTATAGACAGAAAACTTCAGAAATATCTGGACAAAGACGAGAACTGAGACATTTTCCTCTGATGGAGTGATGGGAAAAGACTCCAGCATTGGGATGGAAAGATTAGGATAAATGTCCACATGTGTTCAAAATGTGGGAAGAAAAGTGTATTCCTAGAGGCAAAAGACTAAGAAGAGTCACAGCTACATCTATTTGTCACCTAAAGTTTACAAGTTTTCTGGTGGTATGAATCTCACCTGAATTTCGTAAGACAGAATACACAAATGCAATTCTACACAAGTAGCCAACTTTGGAATAAATACTTTCATGAGTTTCATGGAGTTCAAAACTGTTGATTTCTGCACAGTTTATTGGAGCGAGTTTCAGAACGCTATTTGCATTTTTTCCCATGCTATTTTCTCATGATACAAAGTCACAGAATCACAGAATGCTTTGGGTTGGAAGGGGGCCTTAAAGTCATCTTAAGTTCCAACACTCCTGCCATAATCATAATAACTTTGAGAAATAATGCTGTCTATAAATTCATGATAAAATTTACAAAACCTTTGACCACAAGATAATCTAACCCATTCTGATTTTACTTGATGCCCATTGCAATGAACTTAAAATAACTCATCTCTTTAAAAAAAAAATCAAACCCTCCCCCAAACTTTCAAATTAATATACCATGTCACCTAGTTCTGAAAATATTTTCACTTTATCATCCAACCTGGGAGTTAAACAAACTTCTCTTCTGCAAGTGGTAAACCTCCAGTAAGGTTTTGCAGATGTTCAAGATGTTTTAGAACCACAGACTGAGTTGAATAAAATATATAAACACAACATGTCATTTAGTGGAAGATGGTTTGCAAAGAGGTGCACTAGCCATGTGAAGAAAAGGAAGTAAAGGAAAAATAAATTAACCATCCATTTAGAGATTTTACAGGTGAGGTGGAAAATAAAAAAGCAAACAACATTTTTTACTACCTTGCTTTTAATGGAGATGTTTCATTTGTTCTTTCCCCACTACCGGAATTAAACCTATTGAAATGCAGAGATAAATTTAGAGCTAACATTGCTCCCCTGCTCAAATCTTGTCACAGAAAACTTCCCCATGGAGAACTGCATGAGGTAACCACTGCCAGCAGGTCCTCCTGCAGCTGCAGCTTCTGTGCACAGATTGCAGCAGAACTTGTTGTCAGCTTCTTATCTAAATAGTTATTTGAATCTGAGGCATTTCAGAGGACATTGTTACTATTTTTTTGTTCTTTAAAATTATATCCTCATCCAAGCTTTTAAACAAAAGCATTTTGGTTGAATCTCCCTTTTTTGACCTTGTGATAATTTCATAAAAATCAGTTTACATAAAGAAATACAAGATCTGCGTTGGAAGGAGAATAAATAACACAAACAATACTGACAGATTCAAATAATGAAAATCCTGGATTTTATACCACTTACATCTGCTTTCCATTTCCATTTGCTTGTGAAATCTCTTGCTGACATATTTCATGTCAGTAGTTATAGCTGCCATAGTGTAAACAAAACAGTGGATGACAGTTCATGGCTGGAACTGCCAAGAGCGAAAAAAAGTGAAAATTTTCATTGATAGGGCAACTGAAAACATAGCTTTCACAAGCTCCTTCTTTTTTTTTTTAAATTGTCCCCTAAGTTATGAAAAATATTTTGGCCAAAATTTGCACTAGTGTTCCCTAAAAGCATTTTCTAGAAAGAAAAATTTCATTTAATGGGATAACTCAAGTGCTAATAAATAAAAAATCTTTTATATTATTAAGTTCTTGACAGATGTGAGGTAGAGTGCATTGCTCAAAGCAATACAAGAAGCATATAGCACCTTCGTAGGTCAGACTAGGAAAACCAATTCTTTCTTTGTTGTGCCCAGAGTCTTTATTCTGCATTCACAGGTAAGAGCTACTATATAAAGTTTCTGTAGAAGAAGCTATAAAACATTTCTCAGAAGGCAACATGAATCAGTAAAACTCTTAAAGAAGTATTTTGTTTAAAATTCCCTTTATATCACCAGTCTTTCATTATTTAGATGCTATTTATTTTCTAAAGAGGACTGAATGAAAAATTTCATCTATTATGGTCTCCTTAAACACTGTATGGTATTTAGCATTATTCAGACTAACAAAAAAGAAATTCCAACTCACACTGGAAGCTTGGCATTCTAATTAGCTGGTAATATTAACATTTCTCATTCCAACCAATTCTTTCATTATTGGGCCCAATGCAAAAGCATCATCAACAGAAAAAAAATATTTTTGTAATGCTTACTTCATTGAAATATAAATAAATTTGATCAAGGCACAGTGTTTTAAGGCTGTGGGATATTTAACAGTAGCATGTTACTGTATGTTGTTCTTTACCAAAGGAAAGAATATTTTCTATCTATAAACAGAATCATAGAATCCTTAAGGTTGGAAGTGACATTCAAGATCACCCAGTCCAACTGTCAACCCAGCTCTACCACTGTAACCTCTAAATCACCACCCAGCACCAGATCAGACATCTCTTGAATTTTTAAATTGCTCATTGCCAAGAAATTTTATATTTCTCTTCTAATATTTTAAGCAATGAAACTATCAACAAAAGGTTGTGTTATGGGTCAGTATAATCACTGAAAAAAGAACATGGAGAGGATGGGATCTTCTGAAGAACAGTTAAATAAAGTAAAACTTCAAACTGATGATTGTTCTGTTTACTCACACAGCTGTGCCACAGTCTTTCTAATGTGACCTTTATTTTCAGGATACCAGCAGCTGACAAGGGTTGTGTTATGGAGCACACAAAGGGCATTCAGGCCAAGTGTTCACAAATTACTCAGGAAAATAACTGACACTGAGCATCCAGGCCTTGAGTGGCACCATTTCAGAGTCTTCTTTTTATCTACCCAAGAGACACATCCCTTAATTCCGATAATCTTAAAATCCATCACAATTTTGCTGAAGGAGATTACTAAAGGCCAGCTGGGGTTTCAAGGACCACAGAGGGCTTTCTATTCAAGGAGCATCAGCAACAGGAGTCTGAATGAATAAACCTCCCCTTAGGCATTTTTCTCTGTCGAGGTCATATTTAGAGGTTCCAGTGAAGGGGAAGGTTAGTGTGGGAAAACTAAGATAAATATTCTCATATACAAAATCCATAGCTAGGATGAGTTGGCAACTCTTAAGGTAAATCACAACCATTTATCTAGTCACATAATTAATATCAAATGCAAGCTGCACGGAGGTTGCTGGTCCCACGCTGACCAGTCAAGAAGCACTTCTGTCTGCCCCTGGGTGGGTCCAGCCAAGAACTGCCATCCACTACTTTGTTTCACTGTAGCAGCTTTCACTAGTAACATGAAATCCTTCAGCAACACATTCCACAAACAAATGGAAATAAAAAGCAGATACAAGTGGTTTAAAAAGTCCTGGATATCACCCGTTTGTCTTTCCTAAAATTGATCATTTAAAATCCCTCTTTATAGTGCATCATCACCAACAAATCAAATGTGTGAGTTTTTAGATGAGTGTTTTTTAAAGCCAAATCAGACTCACAGAAAGGGCTGTAAAGCATTGGTACAAGCTGCCCAGGGAAGTGGCTGAGTCATCATACATGAAGGTATTTAGAAGATGTGTGGATGTGGCACCTGGGGACATGGCTTAGCAGTGGACTTGGCAGTACCAGACCTACAGTGGGATTCAATGCTCTTAAAGGTTTTTTCCAATCTAGCAATTTAATTTTTCTATGATTTAGGCATGTGTCTTGCATACATTAATCCAGAAAATCTCAACTATTTTAATTATACACATCTAATGTTATGACAACTGCCGTAAAGAAAATGTTTCTTTTGTGTATCTTGACCTGTAAGCTATGGCAAGTTAAGCCTTTCCTAGTAATTCACAGTAAATCAGAAAATCTAGTGTAAGACAATCGCTCTTCTTTTTATCATTTAATAAGCAAGGAAAACTGGCATGAACCTCTGGGTTGTCTCCTTCAGGAAGATTCTGGGGATTTGACTGCACCATGAATACATCACAATCTTGTTTGTTACACAGTTTGAGATCAAGTTCATTCTCAAATTTGCTACAAAGAAAGAGAGTAAAGGGAGGAGGCAACATCTTTTCTGAAGAGTTTTTTTCATGAAAAATTTTGAAAACAGTTCCAGAACATCCGTTAGTTACTTTGGACTAATAAATGCTGTGACACACTCAAGTCCTGAATAAGCTACCTACTTATCTTTCTTTTCCCTGTTATTTTTAGTATTAGATGGAAGAAAGAAGAACTTTCACTTGATTTTCAAGAACCTTAAGGAAGAAAGACTTTTTTATAGCTAAACTTAACCAGACAAAAATTAGCAAAAGACAATACACTTGGAAAGGAGCTACTGAGTGGAAAGTGACTAAAGAAGTGAGAGATGAAGATTGTCTCTTGTACATAGTCATTTACTCACATTCACTTCAGCATTTCTGTTGTTTGGGGTCAGAGCAATGCTGCTCAGAGACACCGGCCTTTTAACCTCATCAACCAAATGCAGCAAGAAACTCAGGATGTTTGTTATTGTTTCAAGAAAAGCCTTTCTCGAAAATTATAGATGAGTGTTTAGCTAAATAGAAAGGTATTTTTCAAGCAAGCACTTTGAAATATTTATGAAGTAATGACTCATTTGCCCTCTGTCCCCTAATTCAGCTCTGACTGACAGCTCACTCCAGGACTTACACTATTATTTCCTACCTCTTAGCACTGTCGAACCAGCGTCTTTCTTACCTGTGTCAATCTCCTTATTCCTACTTTTGTCTTGCACACAGCATAAGGTAACGAATCTGTGACCTGTCATGTGGTTGTTTACAAAACAGAAAATTAACACAACCAAAAAAGATATCTGGACATTTAGAGTGACTACTACATAGGATTTCACATGGATACAAGTTTACTCTTACATTCCTTTCAAGCAGTTGGCTTGCACTCGTGTCACCATGAGCACCCGCTGGTCCTCAGCTTGAACTGAGGAAAACCCTCAGTAAAGTTCCTGAAAAATCACTGAATTGACATTTCCCACCAGTCTCCCTTCTACAGCAAGTAGCAGTGAGAAAGCCTTTTTGCTTTCCCGTCTGCGGGAGGGCAGGGAGTGGGAAGGACAGCACAGTGCACAAGCTCCCAGTGCAAGGAAAAGAGGCAGGACTGAAGTGGTCACCAGGTTTCAGAAATGAGCCTTATGTGCTGGACACCACATCATATTTTACCAAAGCTGACAGACACAGAAAATAACAGACAAATTCAGAACAATCGGCCTCCTGAGCTGCTGGATGGGGATAGGGAGCAGAATAACCCAACTGTAATCCAAGAGAAAGCTGCTGAGACGCTTAGATGCTCACAAGCCTGTGGGACCAGATGGGATCCATCCCAGGGTCATGAGAGAACCGGCAGAAGGTCTTGCCAAGGCGGTCTGCATCATTTACCTTCAGTCCTGGCTAACTGGGGAGGTCCCAGATGACTGGAACCTGGCCAGTGTGACATTCATCCATAAGAAGGGCCAAAAAGAAGATGTGGGAAACTACAGGCCTGTCAGCCTGACCTTGGTGCCCAGAAAGGTTATGGGACAGATCACCTTGAGTGCCATCACACAGCACCTACAGGACAGCCGAGGGATCAGACACAGCCAGCATGGACTTAGGAGGGGCGGGTCCTGCCTGACCAACCTGGTCTCCTTCTATGACCAGGTGACCTGCCAGGTGGATGACGGAAAGGCTGTGGATGTTGTCTACCTGGACTTCAGCAAAGCCTTTGACACTGTCTCACACAGCATCCTCCTGGAAAAGCTGGCAGCCCATTTGGACAACTTGGACAGATGCACTCTTTGCTGTGTTAAGAACTGGCTGGCCAGGCCGGAGAGTGGTGATGATTGGTGTTGCATCCATTGCCAGTCACCAGTGGTGACCTCAGGGATCAGTCTACCATTAGCAAATTTGCAGATGACACCAAGCTGAGTGTGGCTATTGATCTGCTGGAGCGTAGGAGGCATCTGCAGAGGGACCTGAACAGGCTGGATCAGTGGGCCAAATCCAATGATATGAGGAGGTTTAGCAACACCAAGTACTGGGTCCTGCCTTTGGGTCACAACAGCTCCGGGCAGCACTACAGGTTGGGGAGAGTGGCTGGACAGCAGCCAGGCAGAAAGGAGCTTGGGGGTACTGATTGAGAGCAGACTGAACATGAGACAGGAATGTCCCCAGGTGGCCAAGAAGGCCAATGGCATCCTGGCCTGTATCAGCAATAGTGTGGCCAGCAGTGATTCTCCCCCTGTGCTCAGCACTGGTGGTACCACACTTAGAGATCTGTGTCCCTAAGGAATGGTGTGCTGCTCAGGGAATGGTGTGTTGCTCAGCTGCATAACAACTAACAGATGCTGGAGATGTGAAGGTTGGGGGCAGCCTTAGCTGTAGTGACCATGATTTTGTAGAGTTCAGTGTTGGGCAAAGAGGAAGCAGGGCAAGAAGCAATCATGGACTTCAGGAGATCTGATGTTAGCCTCTTCAGGGATCTTCTTGGAAGTATCCCATGGGAACAGGCTGTGCAGGGAAGAGAGGTTCAAGAGATATGGTTGATATTCAAGGGTTATTTTCTCCATGATCAAGAATGATGCATCTTGACTTCAGCAAGGTACTAGACATTGTTTCACCCAACATCCTCATAGGCAAACTCA
>VZTZ01036583.1:0-16494 GCA_013400955.1 Drymodes brunneopygia
CTGGAGAAGAGGAGGCCCAGGGGTTATGTTAACACTCTCTACAATTGCCTGAAAGGAGATTGGAGCCAGGTGGGGGTCGGTCTCTTCTCCCGGGCAATCAGGAGAAGTTCAACTGTTACTGGGGCCATAACTGCTTGGGCACTGGTGCTGCTGCTGCTGCTTCAGTCATTATCCACGTTAAGCTGCAGGTATCGTATTGCTGAGCAATGAGACGCTTCAATGAGGGCTCTGTGGTTAGTGTAGCCTATCATTTGTCTCACTAGGCTGGTTTTATTAGAAAGGTTTCTTGGCTGGTCTGATTACCTATCCCTGCTGATTGGGAGTATCTCTACATGGCATGGTGTCATCTCCTAGACCCAGTGTCCTGGTAACTGTGTACTGGCTTGGTTTGTGTTATGAATAGATGTTTGCAATACATACTCATCCTATTCACCCACTCACCATCACTCTTCTGCTCGTGGAGAGGGGAGATGGGCAATGAGGATGGAAACAGAGCAGCTACAAACCAAAATCCAAGCCTTGGCTTAGTACCAGCAGGAATTAGATTTCAGACTCTACACATGTTGAGCATTTTGTAGGAGGATGGAGGTTATGCTTGTACTGGAGGAGTGCATCAGGAGTTGCTCATCTGAGCAAGGAGACAAACAGAAAGAGGCTACTTTTGGCAACTGCTGGAAAAGATTGTGCCATAATGTTAGTATCGTAGTGTTGGGAGAATCTCAGCTTAAAAGTGAATTCTATGACCCTTGCATCAAAAGTTTGGCTTTGAGTTATTTGGGTTCTTTTTCTGTATGATGAAAGAAAAAGTAAAGGTGCATTTCCCCACAGCAGGTTTGCTCTGCCAGGCTTGGGGCCAAATGTTCCTGCACTTTTTGCTGTCACTATTCTCACCCTTTGCGCCTTTTGAGACGAGATGTTAAAAAATAAGTCGAACACCAGATCAAGCTTTTCTTGAAAAGAAAACCTTCTCCCAGAGAATCCAGTATGCTCATTTTTGCCTCTTCAGTAGTGTGGTAGTTTGTACTGTATCAAGGTTTGCTTAGTTCTTGTTAGGCTATCCACAAATATCAGTCAGTATGATTTTACTTTTGCAAAAGACTACAGTCCCACGGGTTTTCCACCTTGTGTGACAAAGTTCAGTCATTAGCAGAAACAACGTTGTCTCTATTACAGTCTTCAGGTACAACCAGGACCTACTCGGTTGACTCCTTTCCTCAAAAACTCTGTGCATGCCCCAGTCAAAGCCCTTTTCCCTTCCTGAGACTGGAATTTGGTATTTAACTTGGGATGTGTTGCAAAAAAGCTGGCCATTATAGTTTAATAATTTACCACGTATCACTTGACCTGTCACACCACAAAGTTGTTTTTCCCTTCCTGCCTGGAGTCAAACCCTCACACAGTGGTGTATGCATCAGCTGAGGCATGGTAACCCACTAAGCCTGTGATTATCTATGTGCACCTTCACATAGACACTTCACTTACCCATGTAACTTTGGTACTTCAGAAATGAACTCACTCAAGAGTGTTAGACTGAATGCAGTTATGTGAATAATCTCAGAACAATGTGAATATTTTGGGGGGGTAAGAGAAATCCTGCAACATCCTTGCTTGCAGGTGGAGTCTCTTGACTTGCTTGTTTTTCAGCCAGGCATGGCTTTTGAAAGACATGTGTGGCAATGTATGAGGCACCAGCGTGAATAAATGACAGAAGAATATTTGGATGATGGACTTTCCCACGGGTAGACACGGTTCTCTGTGCTGCTTCCCAGGTCCTACCCTGAGAAGAGCAGCCTGGCAGTGCTGGAGGAGGATAACCAGAGCCTGTGGCTTGGCCACCAGAGGCTGTGTGAGCTGACATTTTGCAGGGAGTGACTGAATTCACCTGTAGCTTGTTTGGAATTGGTACCCCCAGAGTTCGGTAGAGGCCACTCCTGTGCTGTTGGCATTGCTTCAGTTCCTTGTGCTGCAGTAAATAGCTGATGCTGTGTAATACAGACAGAGCTCCCAGGATTTGCGTGGGCTGGGGTTAGAAACAATCCTTTCTGTTAAAGAGAGGCAGCAGAGAAAGTACAGGCAGGCTCAATGATAAGGAGCATGAGACAGAGAGAAGGCTGTGACTGGTGAGAGATGCTTGCTCCATTGGCACAGGACCCGGGGCAGTGCCAAGGTGCCCAGTTATTCCTGCGAATGCCTAATGTGTCTTTGATGGTACCATAGGTAGTTGCTGCTGTCATTGTAGCTTTTCGTAGCCCCCTCAGGATGTGAGAACACTATAGATGTACTTGATGAGCATTGCAGCCTGTTTTATTAGCTATATTCTCTTCTCTCTGAATGAATACACTATTTTTCTGGTGGGGGAAAGGTGGCCTCTTACCCCCCACATCCTCAAATTCTGTGAAGTTGCAGTAAAAGGAAGATGGAGGTTATGCTCGTAGTGGAGGAGTGCATCAGGGAGTTGTTGCTCATCTGTGTAAGGAGATGAACAGAAAGAGGCTGCCCCTCCTCCCCAATTTTTAAAACCACTTCAAAGGTGAGCTAGCAGACGACTGAAGCGACCGGTTCCGCCAGGCTCGTTGCTGCTCACCTTTCCTGCTGCTCCCCCGTGGAACAAAGCACATCATTTCTCTTTGATTTCCCACTTTGAAAGCCATAGGGGACAGAGTCTGAAATGGCCCATAACTTTTTTAGTGTTTCTTCTCTGGTACCTTCCTCTGAAGCTCTGGGTGGATCAGGACAGGACTCCAGGAAGGAGACCTGGCTGTGGCAAAACTGGCCAATGGAATGCTCCACCCTCCCAGGTGTTGCAACCGGCATCCCCCAGGTTTGTGGGTAGGATGAGGTAACACTGCAGCGATAGGGGGAAGTAGCCACAGTGTCTGGGAGACCACCACATGCAAGGGTTGCAGAGTCCAGCCTGGCTGCCCATCACCAGCAGTACATGCCACCTTCTGGCATAGCTGCTGCCCCAGGCACGGAGGGTCTGCTCTGTTCTCCATTTCTTTGCCAAGAAGAGATGGCACGTGGCAGAGTAGAGCGCATACTGCCAGTCTCCTGCAAGGCAAGGAGGAGAAAAGCAGTGAGTTTGGGTGCCTCAGCCAGTGCCCAAGGCATAGGCTGCTTGCCCTCTCCAAAAGGGATCATGTCACAAGTGTGAGGCTGGATGGAGAGGAAAGCAGGGCTTGTTTTTGCAATGTGAGTTTCTTGACTTCCTGCTGTGCCATCAGGACTGGAGAGGTTTGCAAAGCTGTAAAATACAGGGGTGTCATTCACAAGCAGGTAGTGATGCAGCCTGTCCCTGGCCTGGTGCAGACTACATAATACTGAATCTACAGTCCCATCTCAGTGTCCCAGAGCTCTCTTAGCAAAATACAAACAGAGCTTGTCGCTGCTCAGCTTACAAGATGACAGGATCATGCCTTGCAGCAGTGCAGCTGCACAGCACATGCATGGTATTTAGTGCAGGTGCTGCAGGTCATGGCTGTGGTGCTCAGGAACAGTGGTATGCTGACTCAGTGCAGGGAGCAGTAGGATAATAAAGCAGTAGGAATTGGTCATGTTGAAGGAAGTATCAGATTACAGTCTTGAGTAAAGGTTAATTAATCTGATCTCTGTTATTCTGGTGGAGCTCTCCATGCTTTATAGTCACTTTTGCAGGTATTGTGAAGCTGCAAAACCAAGAGAAAACCTCCTTTACCTCCTGGTTCAGGGCCAGGCTGGATGCCTGTATAAGGCTGCTTTCATGACAGTGCTGAAAATACCAATATATTTGTGTGTGTGTGTGTGTGTGTGTGTTTTCATGTGTTTTTGTGTGTTTCCCTCTCAGACCCCAGGTGCAAGAATCCATGCTGGAATCATACTCAACTGCTTACAACAGGATGACCCACGTGTTGGGGCTTAAACCTGTGTGTAAGACCACTCACTCTGATTCAACCCTGCTCATCCTGCTAGTTGAGAATCACTGAGATTAGGACCGTATCAGTGAAGGTTTAGTCTGATAAAAACCATTCTCTTAACACTGCTGCTTGAAACAGGGATATTGTATCTTTAAGGCACCCCCTTCTCATTCCCCTAATACCTCTAGGCCTCTGAATGATTCTGGAGGAGAGGATCAGTGCAGGAGTTTAAGGCATCTTTCCTTGCCCTGCTGCACTGCTCACTTGCTGCTCTGAAGGCTGTGCTTTGCTGTTTCTATGGAAACCATTAGTTGCTAAGCAACTGGAGCATCATCTGTGGTGAGCCCTCGCATCTAATTATCCCATCACTGTGAGGCTGAGAGGGGCTGGGGGGGGATTAACTCCTCTGCCATGGCAGATCCATTGACAACACTTTAGTCACATTTAAAGGGACATTGTCTCCCTTCTGCCACACTTATGAAGAGGAATAAGGTTTTCTGCAAGCAGCAGACACTGCTGTCTGTGCTCATGGCATGCTTGGAACTACCGTGCCCTTGCATGGAGCTCTGCAGGGAGCTCTTCTTTCTGTTCAAGTTATGCATGATGCACTTAGCTGTACATTTGGATCATGCAGTCTTTGCCTTGTGGACTGTATCTGGGCCATACTTATAGTAGTTAATGTATTTTTTTTTGTGTTGTAGTCACCTCAATACTGCCCTTACTGTCTCTGTCCTCAGAGTCTGATGTCATGTCTGCTCTGTGAGGTATTGCTAATTCTTCAGAACTCAGTAAAGGAAGAGGTGGGCAGCTCTCTGTCGTCTGCCTGTCTGCAAACATTGCATAGCTTGGTGTTCAGTTCTGTATTACCTTACTGTTTGCTTCTGGAAGGGATAGAGATTGTCATCAAGAAGGACTGAAAGCCTGAGAGGTCAAGTAACAACTACAGAAAACCTCATTTTCCAGATCTCTGTAAGTGGACAAAGCCACCAGCAGCCTGGTGAATTTTGCACATTCAGATAAAATAGTCAATCTGAGAGCTGATTCTGGTCTTGAATTTGCAAACACAAGGTTGATGTAGTGTAGGACTCAGTCTCCCCACTGTGACAGATTGCATCTGAATGAGGTTCCCAGATTTGTGAGGAGAGTGGTAGTGGTTTGAGTTGCCTTCAGACAAATGCCTGACTTTAGCGAAAACCTGAATGCACCAGGTCCATGCTTGGGTGTGTTGTATCCACTTCTTGCCTGCTCCCATCAAGATGGATAGGGACTGATTCCTCCTCAGTTTTCACTTTCTGCCAAAAAATGGATGCTTTGTAATTTACTAAGGTGATTGCTTTTCTGGTGGCTGAATCAGTGAGAGTAGGGAGGTCTATTAGAAAGATTTCCTGGTTTTTTACTGCCTAGATCTGTGAGCCAGCTGAGAGTTACTGCAAAGCTCCCTAGCAGTGTTTGCTGTGCTTTGTATGGATTGGGAGGCTACAGCTTCAGCAGGAGGGTGGCCCATTCTTACTTCTGAAAACACGAGAATGCCTAAATACCTCCCCAAACTGACTTTTCTTCTGTGTCCACCTTTGAATTGTAATGTCTTTCACTGTAGCCAAAGCCTTCAGGCACTACCCAGCCCTGGCAATATGTCGTGCCACCCTGTTAGCACTGCTTCCACCCCTCCCCATTGGCACAGGACCAGAGCATGTGGCTCTCCAAGGACTGAGTGACCCGGAGCTAGGTAGGATGGGGTAACTTGGGAAAACGGAGCACGGGTCCCCCCGCCTTGCTCTCAGAGTAGACAGATGATGGTGATTATTATTAAGAGCTTTTGTAATGATCTCAGGGAGGGGCAAGTGGAGGAGGAAGACATATTTTGTCATGAAAATGGGAAATGTAATTAAAGTCCACATGTTAATTAAGAGCTGAAGGGGAGAAATAGATGGATTTCTTCCTGAAGTCTCATTGGCATTGGCAGTTGGGTACTCTGCATAATGCTAATCAACAAGGAAGAAAGGCTTTGGAGGAGAGGCATGAAAGAGAGAAATTTTGCACAGAGGCTCCCATAGCTTTGAACGGAGCACATAGTGTCAAGGAAAAGCTTTGTTTTCCCCAGCCAAGGCTGGGAAAATGAAGAGGAACAGTATCCACAACCTTTTGCATTTGGTTCCTTGGTGTAAATTGGCAGTGTCAAGAAGAGGTGGTCCAGGCCTGATCACTCATGTGTGTTTCTCTCTGGCCTGCCTAGGCACCTCCCTCAGACAAGAAGTGGATGTGAGAGAGTTTCTGACCTCCTGCTGCCCCATCAGCAGTGGGCATTCCAGCCAAGCACAAATCTAGTGGAGCTCCTGGGACAGCAAGTGAGGATATCCCACAGCTCTGTGCAGATTAGGGCAGCTGAAAACTACTCATCAGCCCCTCTGGAAACACATGAGAGGGCTAATCAGGTGCAGATCCCTGGTGGTTTCAGATGCTCTAATATGGAATTTAATGCTTGCTTTTCTTTCACTGGTCAGAAACCTATGAAATTACAGCTCTGCTTCTCTGACAGGGCAGGTACAGTGGAAGGACCTCACAGGTTTGGGTCTTTGCCTCTTTTGCCACATGGGAGAGATCTGCAGAAATGCATCTGGAAATATCTTCCTTCTTTGTAGCTTGGCACTAATGTATTTAACTGGAGGATCCTCTGCTCCTTCAACTGTGCCAGAACCCCATTACCACTGCCTGTGGAAAGGGGCTGACTACTACACATGCCTTGTGGGAAGCTCAAGCACTGTGTGGGAAGTGGGGTGGGAATGAGTAGAGGGGCTGTGAGTGTAGGGGAGTGTGATGCACCTGCTTACAAGAGGGTACTGCAGAATTTGAATGCATCTGTGAGGAAAGAGGGTAGTGGTCTGTGTGTGTATGATGCTATTTAAGGAGTAGAGGATAATTCTGCTTCTTTGCAAAAGTGAGAAGAAGGTTGTCTGAATGCAGAACTTAAGGGCACTGTTCAAAATGTAGTTCGCCATGTGCTGGGGACTCACAGGGATCAGGGGAGGCAAGTATGCGAGCCTCTGACTCATACATGATGTCCTAGAGTCAGGAAGGAGTAATTTAAAAGCTGCTTGAGCCATGTGCTGCATCTTAATGAGGGAGACAGCACTCACAAAAATGCTGCAGCCCAGCTCCTGCTGCCTAGCTTTGCTACCAGTGTGGCTATTTCCCTGCAAAGACCAAAAGGGCTTGTGCTGTCAGATTGTGCCTGAGGACTTGTGCAGAACAGTTATTGTGCCTCCTGATGCCATCCAAAGCTAGGTGGAGTGCTCCCTTTGCACCCATGGGTTTCTTGGTGGAGAGCAGCAGCCTCCCTCTATTCGAGCAGAGCATGGCATCAGGCAGAATCAGGGCAAAATCTGAGAAAGTGCTAAGCATGATGAATTTGATTTGTAAAATTGCCCATGCCTCTCCTAATGGATGAACACCCTGCTGGAGCAGCACATGTAAATGCACAGTTCCATTGCACAGTAGCTGGGACAAAGATATTAAAGTGAGGGAAGGAAATTTGAAAGATAGAAAATCACTGTTAAAGTCAGAGTTTGGACAGAACACTGAATTGAACTGTGAAACTCCTGGAAAATGTTGAGGAATTTGTAATCACTTGTTTGAGAATGGTGCTTGAAGTATTGCAGTTCCTTCCAGGTGGCTGGCTGGGTGGAATGTTTCCCAGCTATTGGATGGCCAGCAGTGTTTGTAGTTTGCTCCCTAATCTAGAAGTGAAACTGGGAAATGTCTCATTCCGTCTATTGGGCTGTACTGCATCCTTGTTCTTCCTTTTCACTCTTGTGCCCTCTCTTTTGTTTTTCATTTCCTTTTGGCATCTTGGGGCTTAAAGCATTTCCAAGAAGAATTGACGTTAGGAGAGCAGCCGCTGAGGAAGCTTGCCAAATGCTCTACATTGGCTGACAGCTCTTCTCAAAACCAGATGGTTACTAATTAAAGGGAGTCAAGTGGGGAGGCTGCATTGGCCTTTCTATTTCTTTTTCTTTCCTTTGACTAACAGAGCTTGTGACCTTGGAGGAAGATCATATTCCTGTCTTTCCAGGGAAGTCCTCTTCTAGTGCTTATAATCCGTGGCGATCCCAGTGCTATCTGCTGGATGCAGGATCTTTCTGAGGAAGCAGACTGACTGTGTGCTCTAAGCACAAGGTAGCTGCCATGGGTAGTAGGACAGAAATGCAGTTGCAAAAAGAAAACACAAACTGGGAGAGAAAAATGAAATATTGGGAAGAGCTCTTCTTGGAGATCTTCTGTGGGACTTGTACTTGAAGCCTTATATTGTCAGTAGAAGAAAGACTGATGTCATCCTCTGGGAACTTCTTGTTCCTCAGCCTGCTGCACCTTTCACACTGGGGAGCCTTTTACATGGCCAACCTTAGACCATCTGTTTGCATGTAGGCTGCTCCGTGTGGCTTTTCTCCATGGTACTGGGAGCTGAATGGCTGGGAAGATGAAAGGCAAGCACATGCTTCTTTTATTTTCAAGAACATTTGGCTTCTAGAGCCAATCTTAACAGATGCACTGTCAATGCTTAACGATTCAACCTTGTGTGGAAGAACTGGGTATGAAGAAAACTGCATTGGCAGTAACAAACACCTCCCACTCCAATTCATGTCCAAGAAAAGCGTAGCAGTTTTGTCTTGATTATACTCCAGAGCTGTAGTCCTCCACAGGTTCCCTTGCTGAAATCTTGCTCCTCCCCTCTGCCACTGTCCTTTCCTCCTTCAAATGCAACCTCTTGCTCAATTTAAATAAATGTGCTGTACTGGAAAACACCAGGGCACAATTACTTAAGGAGCAAAGAAGTGAACAGATGACAATTCCTTAAAATATGTTATTGTAATCGTTTGCAACTTTCTGCGCGTGCTCTTGATCTGCGAGGCTAAAGCACAGATTTTCTGAACAAAACAAAAGACAGCAAGAAGGTGACAGCTGAGAGCCTGGAGCAGCATCTCCTGCCTGCCTCTCACCACACAGCAGCATCTCCTGCCTGCCTCTCACCACACCAGCTTTCCCACAGAAACAGGCAGGAAATCTCTCAGTGTGTTGGTTTAACACAGCCTGTTTTTTTCTGGGGGGAAGGCACAGAGGTGGCTTCTGTGAGCAGCTGCCAGAAGCTTCCACAGTGTCCAACAGAGCCAATCGCCGATGGCTTGGGAACAATCTTTCCAACCTGAGAAAGGACTTCAGCATTTGGGATGCTCTCTAGACCTGTCTCTCCTGTACTGCCTAGGATGCTTGCTGCAGACTATCTGCCAGTGCTTTCCACCCTGGAAAGGGTTAAATCTCAAAAGCACCTCCTGGGGTTTTCCTACTTCTTTTCATCTCTGTTTTATTTCCTCAAAGACAGAGATCAGCTGTCTGGATCTGGCTTGACCCCACAGCAAAGCCCATGGCCACACTCTGCAGCACAGATTGCCTGTCTGCAGAGGGACACACAGATGTGCTGTGCTGGAGCCCTTTTGGAGGTGAGCGTGAATATTTCATTACTGGGAGAGGCTGCTTCAGCATCATGATGCAGATGTGGATTTGCACTGTGCTGTAAGGGACAAAAGAGAACAGACCCCAGGTCAGCATCTCCAGCTCCCAGGAGGTCCACTGAGAAGAGAAGGCTCCCAAGGGTAGAGGGACCTTCTGGGCCCACCCACCTTTTTTCTGCACGGCCAATGGTACAGTGAGCCACAGGTGCTGCCAGCAGCTCCTGCACACACCTGCCATCCTTCACCTGGATGCAATATCCCAGCAGAGAAAACTGCAGGTTGGGTTGACCTGATGGGGGATAGTAGGGCAGCCCTATCAGTCCCCAGGACATCCCCAGTATCCTTAGACTCTGTCAGAATGCTGCACCAGCTCCAAAATACAAGAAGCAACCAAATGGTCATTCTTAACTGGAGGCACAATATCCAGCTGGAACCAGAAAAACATCTCATAGGGGATTGGGCTGAATTTGGTACAAACTGTATAATAGATGCTCTGTAGGCACTCAGTACAACTTCCTCCATTCAAAATGAGAGTGAGGTCTGAGATTCTGTTTGGACTCCACAATGTGTAGAGTGGGTCCTATCTGAGAGTCTCTGAAAGTCTGGCACAAAAGGAGCACTTGTGTCTCTAAAGCACATGCAAAGAGTAGAAAGAAAATGGTCTGAATGGCACAACACAGGACTGCTTGCAGAGGGGCTCAGCTTGTCTCAAATTTTTGAGCATGATTTAGCAGCAATATCATCGAGGTCTACTACCAAAGTCTATTCCTATCTGTGGTCTTGTGTGGAAGGAACTATCAGGCATCCTGGTTCAAGTCCCCCAAAATCAAGCCATGCAGCAGTGATGCAAAAGGGCGGATACTGATCTTGCTGCCTGTGGCCAGACACACAGCCCTCCTGCAGCTCTGGCATTGCCTCCCACCAGGAACATCACTTGGTTCTCAGTGTCCACGACTCATAGAGGGCAGTTGTAAAGTGTGTTAAGGTAGCTGTACACAGGTGTTCAAGAAGGGTCATCTATGCAGGAAAACATGATCTAATGGTCTGAAGGACATAGTCTTAAGCTGCATGAGGGAAGGTTTACGTTGGACATTAGAAAGAATTTCTTCAGTGAAAGGGTGATTAGACTTCAAAGGGTGAATGGACTGCCCAGGGAGATGTTGGAGTCACCATCCCTGGAGGTGTTTAAGAAAAGACTGGACATGGCACTCAGTGCCATGGTCAAGTTGACATGGTGGTATTCTATTATAGGTTAGACTCGATGATCTCAGAGGTCTTTTCCAACCTAGTCGATTCTGTGATTGAAGTGCCAGCTGTGTACTGCTGCTGCTGGGGATGGAGGGTTTGTTTAGCTCCTCATGTTTTAGTGCAGAGACAAGGATAANGCTCCCATGACTGGAGCAGCCGCCCCTCGGTGTAAGGGCAGCAGGTGCTAGCACGAATGTTCAATAACGCTGACACTGGCCAGGAGGAGCTTGGGGAGAGGCAGCCAGCCTTCAGGACCGAGCTCACCGTGCTGGGCACTGTGGCAAGGGCAGGCAGGGGTTTGAGAGTTCCTCTGAGTCTATAGGGCTGCATGCAAAGGGCGGGTTGTCAGAGAAAGTGGAGATATCTGGAGCATGAGAGGACACTGAACAGAAATGCAAGTAATAAGTAGCTCCTCAGGGGTGGGGTGGTCTTGACAAGAAGGACCTTTAACTTGTCCCAAATTTTGTAGAGTCCTTGCAGCATTTGGACAAGGTGCTCAGCACTTTTGGCCTGGGAGTACNGATTCTGTGATTGAAGTGCCAGCTGTGTACTGCTGCTGCTGGGGATGGAGGGTTTGTTTAGCTCCTCATGTTTTAGTGCAGAGACAAGGATAACATTGCATGCTCTGGAAAGCCATTTCCTTGCTTCTGCACCTGGGTGTTAAAGCCCCATTCGGCATTTGTCACCAGAGCCATGGTTTCTCCTTTTCCTGTTAATTAAAACCTCCCCTTCTGCTGTGCACACGCTGCTCTTCTGTCATGCACAGCCTCGGAGATGGCTGCATCTCCTTTGCATCATGAGAGAGAGGAAGTGGGGGAAATACAATAAGGAAATGTGTTTTCTGGTGTTTCTTGTCCCAGCTCTAGTGCTGCCTCTCGGCATCAGGAGTACAGAGGGACAACCTGGCTGCGGTGAGAGCCCGCGGAAGGGCCGGGACGCGTCCGCCGTGTCCCGCCCGCCGGGGGAGCCCCCNGGGCTGCATGCAAAGGGCGGGTTGTCAGAGAAAGTGGAGATATCTGGAGCATGAGAGGACACTGAACAGAAATGCAAGTAATAAGTAGCTCCTCAGGGGTGGGGTGGTCTTGACAAGAAGGACCTTTAACTTGTCCCAAATTTTGTAGAGTCCTTGCAGCATTTGGACAAGGTGCTCAGCACTTTTGGCCTGGGAGTACCATCAGACCTGTGTAAATGCACACATGTTTTGGGAGACAGAGGTACAGATGAAACAGGGCTGGGTGGAAACCTAGGAAACAACCTGAACACACAGATAGAGCCTGTGGCTTCACTCAGACGGTCACCCTTGCTGGAACATGCAGGGCACGTGGGCCTAACCAGGCAGTTGAGTGTTGATGCAGGTGAATCTGGCTGTGTCAGCCCTTTGTGCCAGGGCATACGCCCTGCTTCCCTGCAAAACAGGTCTGCCCCGAGATGCTGTGGGAGAGGTTCTTCCCCAAGCTAGAGATTTGCATGGTTGAGGCATTGCACACAACAAGATGCACACGACTGTCTTAGGAACAGAGACTTTACGTGGGAATAATGGCGTGCTCAAGTGGTAGTCCAAGCTATCACCAAAACAAGTCCTTGTCATGCTGGCAGATGGCACAAGGCAGCAGCTTTCTAACTTTTCCTGTTATGACCCAGTTTAAAGAGTGGTGATTTCAAGTAACCCTAAATACTAATAGAGACACTGTACAAAACTGGATTTGTGTCAGGCCTGTGACCTTTCTGAATACTCTCCTGATCTCTGCTCTGCAACTCGTTGGCTCAGGCTTGCACATTTGCAGTGACCAGCCTTCCAGGCATCATCTGGAGATAAAAGCACTGAGTAAATAAATCAAAGGGAGGGATTGCTCTGTTTCTAGTTCAGCCTTACTGTAAGACTGTAGTAGCAGTGACAGCAGAAGCTGTTCTTGCACCTTCTTTGATTATCTGCCTATTCCCTGGTACAAGGCACCACAGATTGCTTGTTCTACAGTGTGGCTCTAGGGCTGGCGCCCATGTGCCGTGCTCTGTTCCTGCTGTTTGTGGTTGCACATGCTCGTGCGTGCCTGCAGAACGGGTGTCTGCCGCGGCACAGTTGCCAACACCCATCCCGGGCACATCTGCGTGATGATTTGCCCGGCTGAGATGTGCGTTTGCCTGCGCACGTGAGCACGGTGTGTGTTCTGCACGCCGAGGCTGCCCGGGGTCCCCGCCGTGCCAGGCAGGGACCGGGGCGGGCAGAGCCCCGGTCAGCGGCCGCGGCCGGGCGGGCGGAGCGGACACGGAGCTCCGGGAGCCGCCGGCCTGTTCCAGTAGGATCCCGCGTTGCCCGTGTGGAGGCTGCTTCTGCCTGCGTGGCCGGCCGGCATGCCCCTGGATGGGAGATCCCGTCGGCGGCGGGAAGCCCCGCATCCCTGCCGAGACCCCCCGGCCCTCCCGGCTGCCCCCGGCGCCCCCGCTCCCTCTCGCCTGGTTTTTGGGCGAGGGTTCTGCGTGCTTTGTGTCGCCGAGTGCCGCGGCCGCGGAGCCAGTCCCGCCGCTCAGCGTTTCCAGAGCCGCACTCGGCGGATGGCGCCGTATCAGGATAAGAGTCCCCGCCGCCGCCACCCGCCCGCTCCCGCCAGCCCGACCCCGGGGGCGGTGGGAGGTGCTGGCTCCGCCGATGGCTGCATTTATCACGCTGGTGGCCTCGCCAAACGATTTAACCCTTCGCGCCCCCTCCGCAGGCGCCGGCAGCGGGTGCGATGCGCGGCCCCCAGACTGCCCGGTGGGCTCCGGCTCTCCTGGCCCTACCGGTTGGCAGGGGCAGAAGTTCCCTCGTAGCTCAGCCTTTTCTCGGTTTGCTGCTTGGCAGGGCCTGCCCTGGACGGCAGCAGTGTCCCAAGATCAGGGACAGCCAAGCAGGGCCCCACGCAGAGAAGAGCAAACACATCTAGAGCAGGTAGCAAAGGCGATCTGAGGCTAGTCAGTTGTGGTAGGAGTGAAACTCATATCCCATGCCAGGATTCCAGCAACATCAGGACTATGTGGACCTGAGATGATTTCCCTAGGGCTGCAATGAGCAATCTGAGGTGTTAGGAAGATAAGGCTGGCATTCAGGGTGTACAGGAGTAACAACAAGGGAAGAAGACTTGAAGAGCTGCATCCTGCTTGCATCCATCAGGCATCAGGAATGCATCAGGCATTGCAGCAGTAGCAAGGCTTCTAGGATGCTGAGTCTTGGTGTCTTTGTGATCCTGGAACCATGTCAGGAGTTTGTCTTTGCTTGATGATGGTCTGTCAGCCATGCTGTAGCTGCAGCAGAATATTTTCATTTGGAAAGAGGAAGTCTCAGTTTGATTAAATTCTCCCTCAGTACTTCAGCACAGGCTGTGTTTTGCCTTTAGGACTCCAGCAAAGGAAAATCCTAACGTACGGAGGGGGCCACTGCCCAGCTCCAGCTTGAGGATGCTAAGCAGGAGACTGTGGCTGGCTGGCTGCATTGCTTCATGTGTTGTCTTTGAGCTTCCAAGTTTCTTTTGACTGCAGTGGGTGAACAGTCTTGATCTGCTGGAGATCTGATAGTTAATAAGGAAAGGTGATCCTGTTTAAAAGGAGAAACAAAACTGGGGACTTCTGATTCTGTCCAGGTCTATCCAGACAATGGCACAGACTGCCCAGGCAGCTGCAGAGGTGGCAAAGGTAGTGCAGGCTCCTTGCAGTGGCCTGCTGCTGGTGGCTGCCCTGCTCAAACTCCAGTGAGCATGAAATGAGGGAACCCATTCTTTCCCAGTTGGTAGCAGGTTTGGGTGCAGACCTGGGGCCTCTCCTCGGCTGACTTTTTTCCCTCTTCCCTGAGCAATGACTTTGTGGTACCATCAAAACAGAAGTGGGACTGAGACCTTGCAATGCAGTCCAAAGGAGATGAGGCACATCAGGGACTTTGGACACAATGGGATAGAATCTGTGCCAGTGTCTGAGCAGAAGAAAAGGACACTTTGGCAAGAAGTCTGCATAGGGATGGGCAGGACTGAGAGTAGCATGGGAAGAGACTAAAAAATGGTTTTAGGCCTGAGTCTACCTCAGTAGTAGCAACATAGCCTTTTCCATCTTCTTGCTGGACCATTGCCTTTCTGTGGGAGAATACAGGATGAATCTGTGTACCAGGTCTGTAGATTTAATGCTGGACTGCTACCAGCTCCCTGCTCCATAGCTATGTGGATCAGCAAAACAGAGAGCTGCTCCCAAAACAGGAGCCCCATACTCGTTTCCTTCAGCACAATTCGTCTGGCCTCTTCTATCTCTGGGGCCTCTGCTGGGGATCTGCTGGAGTGATCCACTGGGGAAATGCTTCACAAAGAGGCAGCCCCAGTTAAATGTGAGTCACATAATTAATTCCAGTATAGTTAATTGGACCTAATGAATCATATTCATAAGTATAATGAGGGCCTTGCCCACAGGAGTCTTGTGAAGGTCTGAGCTTAGGGCTGGTGTCCTGGAAAGTCAGTGGAAATGAACAAGTCCCAGAGCCTTGGACATAGCTTAGGACTGGCTTCCATCTACTCTACACATCCTTGTTGGCAAAACATGACTTCTTCTGATACTGTAGCCTCGTATTCTCTGCATCCCACAGAGGTAGGATGTGACAGGAGCTTCTGGGTGACCAGTCCCAGTTCTTCCCAGGAAAGGCTGGAGTCTGTTACAGATTGCTCCCTCTTGGTTCTTAACTACTCTGGAAGGCTTTTCTGTTCTGTATGTTGTATGTAAGTTTTGTGGTCCAAAGGCAGGAAAATCCCATGCAAGGGAGGAACAGGTAACAGCCAAGTCTGGGCATTTGGGCTGAGGCTTGCTAAGGTGCTGCTGTACCAGGCAGCTCCTGGGATGAGCTGCTGCTGTGGTGGTGGTGGCTTTGGCAGAGAGAGGTTTTGAGGAGCTCCAAGGAATCTGCGTCACCATCTCCTCCCCTATCTTGTCTCTCCTAGCATGGGCATAATTATAGAGGAGGGAAGGGAGACTGGGAGTCGTCATCAGGTGCAGAGAGGGTAGCTAGCCTGGCAGATGTTAATTAAAGGCAGAGGCTCAATGCTGAACCGGCAGCGGCTGGTCCTCTTGCTGACCTTTCCCAGTCTTGCTTTGTCACTTTCATGTGCAGACGCTGGGAGAAGTGTGAAGGGCTGTGATGTAGAAAGCCCAGAAGGTTGCAGGGAAGGAGCAGGGAAGAGAGAGGCAGCCAAAGGACCCAGAGGAGAGGTGGTTCCATATGTCCCCTATGCATCACACCTGGCTGGAGGGAAGGAGCTGCCTATCTACCTCTGAGCTGTCATGCCAGATAGTGGTGGCTGGGCACCGTTTTTAACCCACTGCGTCTGTGCATGCTGTCTTCAAGGACATTAACCCAGTGCTGCTACTGGGAAGGATGAAAGCGTGAAAATATGTCACTGCTTGCTGATGAGGCACTTGGGAGCTCACCAGAGAGGCAGAGAGATATATGGCTTCAGCACTCCCCTGGAGGAGTATATCTCCCTTGGGTGGCTAGTGTATGCAAACGATGCTCGATGTAAAGGGGTTCCCAGTGCCTGCCCATTCGTGCAGATTGCAGCCCCCCGAGGTAAAACCCAGAACATCCGCAACCCGCCCCTTCCGTCTGCTGCGGCCTCGGGTGCTTTCCACAGGCACTTCTGCAAACGGGCGAAGCCTCCCTGTGTCAGCTGCCAAAGAGGCGCCTGCAAAGACTGATGTCCCGTCCTTCCAGTTGGGGTTGGAAGCAGCCGGCGTTTCTCCCTCCCTCCCTCCCTCCCTCATTCGGCGGCCGTCGCACCTCGCTGGCCCTCGCTGCAGCACCGTCTGCCCGTGGGGAACGGGAGGACTCCGCCGCATCCCCCTCACCT
>VZTZ01036583.1:17651-55872 GCA_013400955.1 Drymodes brunneopygia
CCCGGCGGGCTCGCCCGGCCTACCCTGAGCCGCTCCGCCGCCGCCGAGGTGAGTGCTCTGCCGGGCCCGGGCAGCCGCCGTCCCATTGTTCCGCCCTGGGGGGGAACCGGGGCTCCGAGCGGCCCCCGCATCGACCCCCTGCCCCGCGCAGCCGGGCCCGCCTCGGGGCTGTCATCCGGCCGGAGGGGCGGCCGGCAGCCGCCGTCCGAGCCGGAGACTCCCGGCCAGCCGCTGTACCACCGCTCCCGGGGGCGGCGATAACTTGACGGGGGGACGGCGCCGGCCTCGGCTCGGCCTACCCGCCGAGGCCGGCCGGCTGGGGATGAGCTGTCAGTGCCCCCGCTTGCCTTGGACATTGCCCCTGGTCCGCGGAACCCGTCCCGATTCTCTCTCACGTCTCGGGGACCGCTCTTCCCAGGTCCTTGTCACGCATTGCTGCTGCAGGCGATTCCTCGAGGACAAAAGTGCCTCGACTGGGGCTTTTCTCTAGGTGCAAATAACTTATTCGGATTGCGTCTGGTTTTACCGGAGCTGGTCTGGATTTTGCAAGACGTTATCGATGCTATTAAAGCCCCAGAGAAGACTGGAAGTTGCCACGTTTCACGCAGGGTTTAAACAAACACTCCTGGCAGGGCCCATCCTAACTGCCAGGGGAGATCTCTCCCCTCTTGTTTGCGGTGTTCTACTCGATAGGCTTCGATTCCCTGTTGAGATAAATCAAGCATGTGGTCGGCTTGGAAGAAAAATTATAGAAACACCACATGTACGTATTTTCCTTGCGCACAGAAAGGAACAGATGTAACAAAACCTCCCCTGCGTTGTATTAGGGACACGTCTTTAGCAGGTGGTGAACTTGTTCCAGCCCCACTCTGCTAGCAACCACTTGCTGGAATAGAAATGCGAGAAGGATTCATATCTGAACACATAAGTAATGCTACATGACAGGGCAGGCTGTTGTGTTGTTGTGTGCGGCAGCCTCTGCACGCCTTGGGGGCAGCGCCGTTTGACAGGGTGTCAGGCTGCGGCAGCATACGGTTGTGTCCTGGCTCTGCCAGGCAAAGGGCTGCCGACGGCGTGGCACAGAGGACAACCGTGCACCTTTGGCTGCGGAGTGATTCTACAGGAGCCTTAGCTGCGCACTCTTGACCTGCAGGATGTGTTCTGCAAATGTGGCTACCACTCATTAGCCTGCCAAAATGCCGTTTCATGCCAGGCATGCAGTAATGATATGCAGCTTCTTCCATCCATCAGTCACATACAGGGGTTGTGTGTGTGCCTTGCTTTGCTACTTTGGTGGCAGGAGGCATAAGAACAGTGAGTCACCGAGGAAGTGATTTGCCCAAGGTCACTTGGCAAGGCTGCGTTGGTGCTGAATCAAGACCTCCTTTGGTGCCTGTGATAATGCTGGCTGCCACCACATGTGGGTGTGTAATACACACCCAAGGCTAGTACTAGTGCAGAAATGTCCAGGTTGATGTTGTTCCCTGATTCTACTTGGTGGAAAGATGAGCATATCAGTGTGCTGTCTCTACAACAGCTCTCTGCTCCATCGGGACTTTTTCCAGAGCATACATAACCTAAGTGCTGAAGAGCCTTTTTGTTTGTTTTTTAATGTGTTTGTTGCCATTTTAGCAGAGCAGGTGATGGGATTGGTTGCTCCTTACCACCCTGGCCTGCATCTTCATTACCTAGAAAATCCATTTCATGGTGTTTTCTGAGGTGCAGTGTTGTAGGTATTATTGTGTCTCACTCCCCCTGAAAGTCCGTTTCATCTTTCCAGATCCCCACTACCGGAAAGAAATAAACAAGCAGCAGCTAAAGGAAAGCCTGCTTAGAAACTAGAAAGCACAGTTGTTGTTCAGTTGAAGAAAGCAAAATAGTTGTGTTTTGTACTTTTAAACCCTTTTGCATCTCACTGTGTTGCTGTTGGAGGGTGTCTCTCTGGCCATTGTGTGACAGAGGGGGCAGACAGCTGCATGAAGCAACTGGGCCATCACAAAGCTGGACATAGCAAGCTCACTGGGCTATGCTGCTCCAGGGCAGCTGCCAAGGATGCGCTGGAGTTGCACTTTAGTTCCAGGCTAACTCCAGCCCGCGAGCTGTGGACTTTGCTCATACTGGCCTGGAGTTTCTGAGGTCCAAGCTCAACTCAGCCTTTGACTTTTCTATTGAGTTGTCAACCCAGCTGGCATCATGTCCTTCATACTTGCTGTTTTGGGGAGAGAAAAACTTTGCTTTTTTTTCTCTTTGCTGCTGTTTGCTCCTGCTGAACACTGTGAGTGCTTTCCCTTCTGTCAGCCCTTGGTGTGTGGAGGGATGTGGAAAGGAGGGGTAGCTGGAGAGGAGGCTCTTGGTTCCCTCTGTGGGAGCATCAGCTGTGTCCCAAACAGTGGCTGACTCTTACTGCTGTAGAGACGTTGCTCTTTGTTACTCTTCAATTGGTTTCAGGGTCCCAGGATGGGTCCTGGGACTGTTTTCTGTCTCTTTCATCCCCATCTCTTGTCACTACAGTGTCCAGTTCAGAATTGGCATCAGAAAAGCCCTCGTTTTTTTGCCCTGTCTCAGGTGATTGCATCAGGTTTTGCTGCTCTTAGAAGGGAAAGTTCTCAGTGGTCAAAGCACTCGAGGATGTGTCTGTGTTCCTCGGATGTCCAGATGTGCTGCTGTAATGGTTTTTAATCTGCTCAGGTTTAGTCATTTCCTGGAGATGGCACAGGCTGGCTCCCAGCACTTAATTCCTTAGGGCTCCATCCAGTTTTAAATTCCCTGACTGACAGATCTCTCAAGTTGGTCTCTTTTGGGAGAATAAGTCTCATGTGGAAAAGCACAAGTTTGCTGTTCTGTCTGAGAATTCATCAGCAGTCTGTTCCACCTGTGAGCCTGCCCCTGAACTTCTGTCATTGCCTCCTCCCAGGGATGTAGGCTATCCCCCAACAGCCTTAGCCAGCCAGAAGCCCAGAGCTTGCTCTGAAAGGGTCATTTTCCTCATGCTGGTCTTTGCAGAGACCCAGCATCGTGCCAGTGCCCTGGACAGAGGGTTTGGGGGGGGCGTGGGGAGTGTGAGAGAGGGCACACAGGAGACTTGTGCTGTGTTTGACTACTTTTGACATTTTTAACAGGAAACATGGTATGTAGATGCATGGATATATAATATAATGCAGGGCAGAGATACCATAGTGATATATACAGATGCAGCAATATTTTGTCAGTGTTATTTAAGCTGTATCAGCGAAGTGCAAGGAGGTTTGCCAGCATGTCTCTTCTGGAAAATCAGAGTCTAATGCAGGTCAGGACTTGGTGTCAGTCAGCTCTCCTTTCCTTCCAGGAAGATGTTGACTGGCTAGTGCGTTTTCTGGTGATCTCATGTGTGGTGCTGTGTTTCCAGAGGGTGGTGGGAGCGGTGGATTCTGACTTTATGTAGTTGATCTCCATGAGATTTGGTTACACTATGAGGTTTCTCATAGTGCTGAAGCTGTGGAAAAATACACCCGTCTTGGAGCAAGGGGCCTAGGAAGTGTTGTGGCTGCTTTGCTTCTCAGTTGTGCATCTTCAGCAGCTCTGTGTGGTGCAGATTGTGAGGATGGCCACAGTGATATTCCTCAGTTCTTCTCAACTTCTGTTTTGAAGTTGTATGCTGATTTCCAATGGGCCAGTCTTTGCTGCTTTGGTTTGGCTTCCTTTCTTCACGGCCTCTGGCAGTCCTGAGTGGAAGGTGCCCAGGAACTGTTACTGGAGATTGGTGGGCATGGTTTCTGTTGCTGTATTTTGCACTTCATCAGCCTCTGCTGGGGAGGCAGCACCAACCAAATCACATGGCATGGATGAGAGGCACCCTTCCTTCTTCCGTGATACCTGTTGCAGGTAATCTACTTAGCACTGGACCCTTCCTGGGAACAGGGAACTGGTTCTGTTTTCTTCCTACCTGATCTTCTATGAAACTCAAAGGTGGCAAGGGTGACAGATTTTGTTCCAATTGGGACCAGTTAATGATGTCATTTGCAGTTGCCACAGGGTTATACTCTGCAGGAGCTAGTGTGGGGGAAGCAGTTAGTGTCACTGGCACCTTGCTTCTGATTTAAGAGAAGGCTGTACTGTGGAGGGGCAGTTTGTCAGGAGTCCTGCTCACTCCCTCCATCCTTGGCCAGCAGATCAGTGCTTGTAGGTCCGCAGGGCAGCCTGGGCCATGGTGTGGCAGGAAGATGGAGCATGGATTGTCTTGGCATGGCTATCTGAAGCCTGTACCAAGTCTTGGAAATGAGTGTGCTGCTGTTGGGCATCCTGACTGGCTCCAAGTCCTGCTTGCTTGGGCTGGGACCTGATGCTGCTGCTGCCCCTCTTCCAAGGCTTGGGATGTGCCACCTAAGACAATACAACTCTGAAATGGACAGGGTTGCCTTGATGCCAGCTACAACCCTGCACTGGAGAAACCAGTGTGAGGATAACTGGCTGCAGTGCCATGAAGAGAAAAACAGGAACCTGTTCTGCTCTCACTGAGTGTCCACACTGGGCACAGTCAGTGCGATGAAGCCTGCTTCCCACTTGCTGAGCTCTTTTTGAAGAGGTGGTCTGGTTCTTTGACAGCTACTGGTGTCTGGGCACAAGTGGCTTCCCTGTATCGTGGTATCCTTGCTGAATTGTCAGAGGGGCACATCGAGCTGTGGTTTCCAGCCCCTTTTCCACTGCCTGTGATGGGAGGGCAATGCCTTCACCTGGCATCATCCTGCTGCATCTTTCTGGGCAGCTCCAGGCAGAGGAATATGCAAGCTATGCCCGTGCATCTTTGGGAGACAGGATTTCCCCGATGCGGGCAGCTTGTCTGGCAGCTTCAGCTGGATCCACTAGAGAAAACAGCACTTTGATGCTGGGTTTTTCTTCCCCCAAAGAGCTGGGGCTATGTTTGAGTGTTGGGTTTTTCAGCTGCCACTCAGGATGCCTGGAATCCCAGCTGGGGGATAATGGGGAGCCTCTTCTGATGCTGGGGTAATAGCCTCAAGATGGCTTTAGGACTGTGCTATGCACTGTGCCCAGAGGTGGGGCGTCACCCTGTTTGGTGATGAGCGCTGCTGGAGCCAAGTCCTGGGCCAGAAGCCAGGTTTGTGATCCATGCCAGAGAGGGCGAGACTTGGAAAGCAAAGCAGAGCTCCTCCTGAGTAAGAGATGGACTGAAATACTGAGCAAAACCACAGAGCGTTCCTTGTTCCTGCCTATGCCTACTTGTCTTCTTTCTTCCCAAAGTATGTGGGAGGCCACAGGATGGATCTGCTAGGGAGCAGGAGGGCTGTGTTCCTCAGGCATGTCTGCACCATTGTACCTCTTCAGGGTGCTGGTTGGGTTAGTTTTTTGCTGTTTTATTTTGTTTTGTTTTTTTACCCTTTTAGCCCTGCCTCTGGTATTGCTGGATCTTCCCCATTCTTGCTGCTACTGGTTTAACAGCCACCTCCTTGCAAGGTGTGCTGTCCAGAGCAATGCTGTGTTCAGTTGCGCTGCTCTTTCTGTCACAGGTCAGCTGAGCAGCTTTCCTTTTCCTTGCTCAGCTCCTACTCCTGTGGCCGAGAAGAGGAATGGGCCAGGATATGGTTTGTGTAGAAGATGCTCTGTGGCACTGACTGTTTACAGACTCTGTGCTTCTCAAAATGTAAGCACAGGAAATGCCAGGCTCTGCTGGGGTTTGTGCGAGCAGTGTGGCTCCTGTATGCTGGGTGTCTTGCAGCCTCTGGCCACAGCAATCATCTGCCCTGTTACAGGGCAGAAGAGGTTTTAAGCACTTTGCAGAAGTAAGGGCTTGCTTTTTTTCCCCTCCAAAACAGAGGCTGGCAGGAAAAGTGAAAGGAAGTGAATTAGCCAAAGAGAGGAAGGGAATATGTGGCAGAGCTAGGGACAGAAGCCAGGATTCCCACTTCCCGCTCATCACTCCTACTCTGCTGCCTCTTTGGGTCTCAGCCTTCTATTCAAGGCATAAGCAAGGTTTTCTGCTCTGAGAAACTGGAGGTCAGGAGCTCATCTCTTGAAGTATCTTCAATGCCTGATGCATCTTTGAGTTTTCCAGCAGGATTTGCCCAGCTGAAGTTAGAAAGCCATGACTTGTGTGATTATAGCGGAGTTACAAATTGTGTCCTTGGCTACCAAGTGGAGCTTCTGGTACTCCAAGGAGCACCGTGGTCCTTGTCCAGTGTTCACCCTGCAAAGAAATGCTGCTCTCCAAGAATGCTGTGCCTTTGTTTGGAGGGCCATACCAAACTTTCTCTTAAGGGTTTACGTTAGGAGTCCTGTTTCTCTCTGCTTGCAGTGTATCCCCTGCTGAACTTTACTTCATGAACGATCTTCCTTGACTTGCCACCCAGGGCATGGTACCTGTCTGATCAGGTCTGCATCAGTTGCCTGGTTCTGCAGGCAGGGGCTCTGGAGCATTGCAGTCTTCCTAATAGAAAGTAAAATCTTAGTATACTTAATATGCTTTCTTAGCAGGAAGAAAGGTCCTGCTAAATAGCTGTGTACCAATGAATAGCTTTACTCTCTTTCAGATGAGCAGGGGCTCCAGCAGTGGGTACAATGACTGTTGCTTTGTTCTGTTGCCATGCTGGGCTTTAGGCCTCTGGAAAGGCTGCAGCTGGGAGAGGATGCTGACTTATAAAAAGGTGGCTTATAAAAGGCAAGGATCCCAACAACTCTCACTGTAGGTCTCCCTGCTCAGGGTAGGGAGGAACTGGATGGGGAGCTCTGAAGGGTAGTAACTGAGCAGAAGGGCTGCATCTCTGGTCAACTCTTCTCAAGACCAAGCTGGCCAAGGCTGTGGAAACCCCTGCAGCACAGAGCTTTCACCACTTCCTCGGCAGGATTTATTCCAGCACTGATCTGTAGCAGAGGATCGTGGCAGACAGGGCCTGAAAGGAGCAGGTCCGGCCACAGGCGAGCCTCAAGAGTGGCAGTTAGGCTGGGCTGAAAGCTGCCTGTGTCCTGCCTCTGTGCAGCCTTGTTTGAACTTTCCTCTGGCAAGGAGCAAAAGGAATTGGGGAGACCTAGGGCTGGTCCAAGCAATTTTCCTCTGCTCTGTCTGCCCCCAGATGCAGCGGGAGTGGGGGGGGTGGGGTTGTGGGGGCGATAGCAGCTCCAGACTGTCCTCCCAGAGCACAGCAGTTTTGTGGGGGGCTTTGGTCATGACAGCTTTTGAGCAAATATTTCTTTGCCTCTGGTGTTCTCTGCCTCTTGGGCAGGGAGGGGGAAGTGAAACTGTGGTTCAGACCGAGTCCTCTGGATGGCAAGAAAATTGCTGAGTAGCTGGTTTCCAGGTTGCCGAGGTTCTAGCCAGGGCCCGGTGTGGCTGCCAGAAGCAACAGGCTTGGAATTTCCTCCGCCTGGTGCCAGCTCCACTTGGGCTGGCCGCAGCACCTCTGCTGGGGCCATGGCTCTGCTTGAGCTCTGCAGATGGGACGCTCTCAGAGCAGGGGTTACACTGTAGCTGGAGCTGCCCCCCTCATTCTCACAGCCTGGTTTCTATTTTCTTTTCCAGGGTCCAAGATGTTTTGAATTACGCAGCCTGCGCCTCCCGCGGGGCTCCTTGAGCAGCCGCCTAACGAGCTGAGCTCCTGACAAACTTTGCTCTGGCTTTCGCTATGCTTGGAAAATTTTACAGCCTTTTCAGAAAAAGGAAATGCCAGGAAAGGCCTGTCTCTTCTTACTTTTATGAGAGGGTCCCAGTTGAGAGAGGGTGAGATGAGTTTGGGAAAGACAGGAAGGATTTTGTATGTGGCAGTATATACACTTTCTAGTGATCGGGGTGAGGGGACTTGGTGCATCTTCCCGTAGCGGGCACAGTGGGGGCGAGACCTGCAGGGCATTTGGCAGATGCATCATGGACACAGGAAGCAGTGACTCCTTTGCTGCAGGGAGGTGGTGGTCTGTGTTTTCCCTCCAGCTGCCAGAATAGCCACTGGCTATTTATTCTTTGCTAATTATGCTTTTTCTGAATGGCAGTGGTTTTATTTCGACTGTGGTCGCAGGCCATGTGGACATGCTACATGTTGGTCCCCAAGGCTCAGGGGGAAGGATTGCCGCCAGGTGCTGTGTTGGTGGTTTCCTTATCAGGGGTTAGCACAGTGCCCAGGCAGGGTGTTGTAGGCATAGGGCAAAGAATGCAGGTTGCCAGCACAATGTTTGACCCAAAAGGGGTAGTCTTGTGTAATTTCCCCCTTTGGATCAGAAACCGTGTTACAGAAAGAGAAACTGGGACGCAAAATAAACGGTGATTTACCTGCCTTCCCTTTGTAAAATGGTACTGAGAAGGGAGCAAGGAGCCCTGTGTTTTGGATAAACTCCCCCTTGGTGAGGTGCTGAAAAACTGCTCTTGCATTTGTCTGGTTTCCTTCAGGAGAGTCCACCAGTGGTGTCATGGATCTTCCAACAAGTACTTCTGTCTGGAGAGGCACTGTGGGTACAGGCTGGTCTTTGCCATCCTCCTCACATGTCGTCCCAGCGTTCCAGATCCCTTTCCAACAGTGAAAACGTATCTGTGGAGCCTGGGATGGAGGTCTTGGTTGGAGCCTGCAAAACCACAGCAGCCTGGGGAGTTGTGGAACTTCTCCAGGGGGAGGGACCAAGGTTTCTGTGTGATCCATAGGCATCAGCTGCTGCCAGTCGTTGTGGATGAGCATCAGACATGGGCAGTGATGGCTCTGGGTGGAAGGAGCCTCGCACTGGTCCTGCTTTGAGGGCTTTGCCTGTTACACTTGTCAGGAGCGTGGCTCTGGATAGCTATTTGATTTGGCAGATTGCGCAGGCCTGGTAGCCCTAAGAGTGGGATGCAGGCACCAGAATTGTGCCCTACTCTCCCTTTTCTCATTGCTCTACCCATCCCCTACTTTCTACTGTTTTGGGTAGGAGAAAAAGCTCCTCCTTGTGGCTGTGTCCCCTCCTCCACCTGAGAAATGAGTGATATATCCCCTTTCCTTTCTTGGGGCTCATGTGCAGAAGCTGAGATTACATTTGACAGGAGAGGCCAAGCACCTTCATTCTGCTGCTGGGAATTACGAGAGTGGCCCTCCTGTTGGCTTCTCACAGTGATGATCCTCTCTGTCCCAGCTCATTCTCAGAGCTCAAAATGTGTGGAAAGCTGCTGGGGAGACTATTGAAAAAATAGTTAAATACTTTATTGTTACTTATTTCTGTGGTGCTATCTGCATATATATGGTTTAGAATGGCTGAAGTGGATGGTTTTTGTACTTTTAATTAATTTCCTGATTTTCAGTGGGGAATCCTGTTTCATTTGAAATTGACACTAGGAAAGAAAAGACCAAGCCCTGCTTGTCCTCTTTGCCGTTAGAATAGTACAAGCCCAAAGGAAGTGCATATAAGTGCAGGGGCTTGGCTGTGCCTCAGTCTGTGCCATCTCTTCTTCCAAAACATTTCCACAGATCAGAGGTTCAGTAACGGTCTGCCTAGACTGCCCATCTCCACTGCAGAATTCAACGTGAGTTTTTGCTCCTCAGTCTCTTAAAAGAAAAAAAAAGAAAAGTCAAAACAAGTAAAAGCCTCTCCAAAACACAAGCCTGTTTTTGCTCTTTAAAAGTCAGTTTCATGAGTAGAAATTGTAAACATCTTGTTGATAAAAGAGTTACTTTGCCTAAAATAGAGCTTCAGCAAAGAAGTGTCCAGCCATTTCCAAATATTTTGATATAATTTTTAGCCCTGATACGTTTTTTTAGTGAAAAGAGTGATTTTTCCACCTGCTTGTGTGGTCAGGACCTTACCTCTAAGCAACTGCTTCTCACCCCACCTTGTGATTTCAGAATATTCAGAGACTCAGCTACTAGTGGCAAATGTTTCTCATTTAGTTTATTATGCTTTTTAATCAAAAGTAATTTCACAAACTCCTAGTCTGATTAAAATGTATTCCTTATATTAGTAGGGTTTAGTCTTCCTTTTTTTTCCACCATAGTTTAGAGGTCCCATGCATTTTTCTGATGCTGTTGCAATAATAGGCCGCCATTTATAAGTCCTTCCTCCAGAATTCCCAGTAGCAGCCTACAGGCCCTTGGAGGGGCCCATGGAAGTCCACAGTGGGGAGGTTTAACACCAGTGAAGCAAACTAGCCACCCTGGGATTTCTGTTTCTGAGGCCAATGTTGGCAGTGCCATTTTCCAAGCTCTTGCACTGGAAAGGGGTGATGTTGACATCGCTCAGAGCTGCTGATTCCTGTCTGGGTGTTGATGTTTGTATTATTCTCACTGCAGCCAGATGAAGTTAATTGCTTTGTCCAGCCTCTGATTGAAACAAGACTGCAGACGAGGGTAACTGGCTGGTGGTTAGTTAGTTGGAAGGGGAGAGAGAAGAGGTGAGCATATCCAAGAGTAATGCCATGTTTTGTCTTTGTCCTCCCTCCAATGGTCCTGAGCATATTGGGTGGCTGCTCTTTCACTGTTTGATCCATGGCTCTGTCTGTCTGTGGGTGGTCCAGTGGCTGGGGCTGTGGTCACTGTTTGCAGTGTTTTTAGAAAAGCCACTGAGGGTATGCAAAGAACTGATCTTTCTTGAAAACTGATAGAAGAATCCCAATAGCAAACACTCCAGGAAGTCAGGCTCCTATTTCTCTTGCTACCTCCTTGCCTCCCCACTAGGCACAGATATTGATGTGCCTGTACTTCGACTCACATTGTGTGCAAGTGGCTCAGTTTGAGGTGAGAGCCCAGCAGTGCTTCTGCCAGACATGACATGCTGATGATCAGGAAGGGGATGAGGCAAAGCTGGGACCTGGCTCAAGAAGAACATGTGCCATCCAGGCTCTCTTTTGCATGCAAGGTGTGTGTCTGTGGGGTCCTCCCTGCTCCGGTGAGCCATGGCTAGTGGCTGACCCTGGACTCGGAAAGGAGGAGGGGTGTGGGGGAGTTGGGATTGTAGCTTTGAAACAGTGAGGAATCTGTGCATTGCCCTTGGCCAGTAGACTAGTCTAATGCATTGTCTTATTTGCATATCGATTAATTTTTATTTTAAGAGGACTCAAGTGGACCCAAGTGCCAGACTGCATCTCACTATGCTGTAGGAAGAACTCAGGAACTGCTTGATTTGATCCAAACAAGCCTGTGAATGGTATTGCTTAATGAGCCAAAGATACCCCTCTGGGTGAAGTCAGTTCCTCTCAGTCTGAAACGGGCAAATGCCAATTTTTCTGGGGGTCTTCAAGTCCCGTTGAACAGTCTGGGCAGTGACTGAGAGTCTTGTAGTCACTGGTGATGGTCAGGATCCTCTCTGATGGCTTGCCTGGGACCTGCCACTGCCCTCAATGGTCCCAGTGCCAAGGGACCAATTTTCTAAGGTGCTGCTTCCCATCATTGTATGACTTGTCAGAGCCAATGCTGCTTGGCTGACCACATCTCGGGTTCAGACAAAACCCGTGGGAGAGGGCTGGTTGCAAGGTATCTTCTGGTTGTAGAGCTCCTCTGGTCAGCCTCACTGCTGTGGGATGGTGAGAAAGCCAACCTCCCCTGCCCAGAGGCAGGAAATGAGAACCATGTGGGCTAACTTGGAGCCTCACCGGCAACTCACGCTTGCAGCAAAAGCAGCGTGGCTGGGATTGGGCTCCCTGGCAAACTGCCACGGCGCTGGTGGCCTTGTTCAGTGTCCTCCGTTTGCAAAGAGAGGGAGGGCAAAACGGGTGTCCCCTTTTGGCTCCTGTGCTCAAAGGGGGAGGCTGCAGGCAGAACTGATCTCTCTTCCTCCTTCTGCTGTGCATCCACCCTTAGGCACTTGTCTGGGCTCTCACTGTGAGTGTCCAGCTGTTGCATATGCCAGGAATAAAGGCAGCTCATAGGCTGTGGCACACTGCCTTTGCTCAGGACCCCATAGACAGACTTGGCCCCAGCACAACAGCTGTGCTGGGGTTTGCATCTGCCACTGCTTCCAGGACAAAAAGGGTCTTGCAGTTTTCATGACAGGGCTTTTCCTTCTGCATTTGAGGTCTCTCAACAGTCATCCTGAAGTCTTTCTCTAATCCCAGCTGAGGTGCCAGGACTGCCACTTCCCATCGCTGAAGTAGTGGTTATCAGAGGGAAAAGCAGCATAAGCTTTCTCAGTGGACCCTGTCGTGTTTGTCCTGTTCCATTACAGTGCAGCAGCAGTGGCACCAGCCGCTGCCTTCCTCCTCTCACTGGGCTGGAGCGCTGCAGGCTCTCAGCAAATGCTGTCTGCGGACATCTGCTGCCTCCTCCCCCACTGCCTCCTGGCAAGCAGCAGCAGCTTCCCAGCAAACAGCCTGCTCTTTGCATCACCCCCCGCACACCCAACCAAAGCTCCCTTCTGCTCTTACAGGCACCTTCGCAGGACCTTGAAATGGTGGTTTCCCTGGTGCTGGCTTGGCTCCAAGGAGCCTTTGCTTCACAAGACCATACCTGAAAAAATCAGGGTGCCTGATGGAGGAGAAAGGCTTATTAAAGGTGATGCTTACTGGATTCTGGCTTGTGATTCAAACAGGCAGCCGTCTCTTTGGCAGGGCTCCAGCCAGTGCCTGGGGCCTGAAGCAGGCACAGAGTCTGGGGCAAAAAGCTTGGAGCTGTATGACTGGAGCAGATGTGGGAAGGTCAGCTATGAACTGCAGCCCTGGTGCCAGAGCTGAATGCTTTGGGCCAGTGTCTTTCTTGAGTATGTCATGTGCAGCAAAGGGAGGCAAGGTTCATTATTGCAGGTATTCATGCAACACCTTCCAGGAGACAGGAGCTTTGTTTCTTTCTGCTCTGGCCAAGTAGTGGGATGATGTGCTCCTTGGATGTAGACGGCCACAGGCCTGTGTGTTTCTGTCTCTTGAGAGTAACCTCCAGGCTTGATAGTCCTGCCATCTTGGCAGTAGGAAGCACCTGGTAAAGTGGCATTTCTGTGGGTTCATTCTCTCCGTGCTGCTGCACCAGGTTCCCATCTGCAGATATTGGCATTTGGCACCAGAAGGTGTGTCAGTAACCTAAGAGAGCTTTACCCCAAGCCCAGGCAGTCCCCTAAGCCACAGTTGCCAAGATGTCCTGGCTGCATCTGGTGTGCTTCTAGCCTGGGGACTTCTCTGGAGAGCAGAGGAGCTGGGAGGGATGGAGCGGAAGGATTTAATTAAGTGGGCACGAGAAACATAGCAAACTCCTTTCTCCTGAAACCAGTGAAGCAGTAGCTGGGAGCATGAAGGCAATGCTTGTCTGTGATCTCAGGGAATGCCCAGAAGGAGGGCTGAGGTATGTGGATTAGTCAGAAGGGATGGTAGAGGATGAAAGAGGATTCAGCAGCTCTGACTGTAAAGGCAGTTTTGGAAGAAGGAGCTGGAGGAATTGCAGGTGGGACATGAAAACAGGAGCTTGGAAAGATGGAATAAACAAAGCCAGTAGGGAAATTTGCCATTTTGTACCTGGATCAGAAAGATGTGAGCACAATTTGAACTGATCTAGACAAGAAGGCACCACTCTGTGTTTGGAGAGAGAAGGGATCATCATCTTCATGCGAGCATCTTTACAGTGGAGGAGTGCAGAGGCACAGCCATATCCCCCCAGCAGCTTGGAGGAAGCTTGGTATTATGTTGAGAAGTATTGCTTGGCACACAGTTGACAGTAGGTTCTGGCCCCTCTGTTTGATTAGTAAGACTGTGACCGCACATGGTGTCAGAAGAAGTGGTGGGAGAGCTGTGTGGATGCCATGTAAATGTTGCTGGAGGAGCCTGCATCAGAATGCCTGTGATGGATGTGGATGGGAGCTGTGGGACAGGGTGTCTGGCTGACAGTGAGCAGTGAGGCCAGGGGCTGCAGGGCAAGCAGGGCCAAGGCTCTGTGGTGTCACCAGCAAAGGACCCTGGTGCGCTTGTTGGCACACTTCTGGGTGCCAGTTTATGGCAACTGGGCCCAATGCTGCTGAACAGAAGGAAAGAGCCTGGAGCAGATCCATCAGCCAGAACCAAGTCGAGTGCTTGGGTGTGCTGTCTGCCTGGACAGTGGCTGCAGTCCCCATCTCCTCGTTGGTGTAGCGCTGCACACGAAGGAGATGAAGCAAGGGAAGGATGAGGCATGAGTTTGAGAGGGAGATGAGAGATGCCACTGAGAAATAGAACTGAGCTCTCTTCTTCTTTTTGTTCTGGCAAATACTCAGTGGGATGGGGACAGAGGGGCTGGGTTGCAGGCCAGAAACACACATCCTTGAGAGGGGAAGCTGAAATGCTGTAGGAAGCCATGCTCTTGCCTGCACAGGTGATACAGAGTTGCTGCAATTCAGGGGTTGCAGCCATGCTTCCCCCAGCCGTCCAGACCCTGTCCCAGAGCCTAAGAGGAGAGAGCTGTGGTTAGAGGGCTCTGGCAGGCAGCCTTTAAAGCCTCCACTGGGGAATAGGGGTATCAGCAGCAGCTGGAGGTAAGGACTGGTAGGTTCTGGTGTTTACCCAATGCTGAGGAGAAGCAGAAGGTGCCATGTGGTGGCCAATTGTTGCCTCCCCCAGGAGATCACTGAGGGAGTGCAGGGGAAGGCAGCTGGGCGTGATGTTACCCTGAGAAGAAAGCACTGATAATTGAAGACAGAGGGAGCAGCAGGGCCCAGGAGATTGCTGGGGAGGACATCCTTCCTTTGAGCAGGGAAGCGATGCCAAGAGTCCAGCAGGACTCTGGCCACAGGAGCACTCTCTCCTGTGAGTGCCTCAGTTAGTGCCTCTGGTTGTGACTTCGTGCCCAAAGGCTTCCTGGAGGGAAGTGGCATGGCAGGTGTAGGTCTATGGACTGCAGGGACTGGTGCTGGGCTCATGGAGAGCAGTACCTTGTTGGAGTTGCTCTTTCTGTAAAGAAGCCCCTTGCAACTCTGAACTCCTCCCCTTGGTGGGCAAATCCATCCTCAAGGAAGCTCACCCCTGATCCTGTCACTATGGTTTGAGCCTGTTCTATATTTCCACACCCCTGTGTTTTGTTATTAGTTACCCTATGTATCAATCTAAGTTCCACTCCTCTTTTGTTCCAGAAAGTTCGTTGTAGTATAGTTATTAATTGGTCATGTACCCCTGTTCCCTCCTTCCTCTCCAGCTCAATGGTCAAGCTAGCCTGGCTTTGCCCCTACTCCTCCCCTTACCTTGTCCCTGATTTGTTACCACCTTGGTATGAAAACTCCCGCACAGCCTTTGTTCTGGGCTCTTGGGAGATGGATCTAACTAAGTAAACACCTGTTACTGCCACCCCAAGAGTCTCTCCTTATTCCGCCAGCAGTCGTGGATCTGGGAAACCAACAAGAACCCTAAAACCCTATCTCTGGGCTCGTGGGTCTCTTGGAGAGACTGCTCTCCCCCTTCGACTGACCACTGGCTCGGTCCTAGGGACAAAGAGACACCACGACCACCGGCAGCCTGTCCCAAGGTTGCCCACGGTCCCGACACCGATGAACTGATATTAAATAGTCTTTTTATTTAATAGTACCTGGCTCTTCTCCCTTCTCTGGTGGTATTGGGTGCATTCCTATGAGTTACCATTCCCTCTGTGCCAAGGCTGGTACAAGACTCGGCTGTTACTCTGCTGGGCTCTTGTTTTCCTCTGCAAGGAGTCCGACTCCTGGATTGGGTCCACAAGCAGAACTCTGTCGCTAGTGGGTCAGGAGCAGGCTGAGCCAGCACACAGGGAGCTAAGCACAGGCCCTGGGCAACACTGAAGCACCAGCTGGCCCTTTTGGGAGGTCAGTGGCCTCCCTAGCCCAGACTCATGTGGGGTGGCCCCAGTGGGCCTGCAGCAGCTGTCTTCTCTGCACTGGAGAGATGGAGCCAGGAGAGGGGAAAGGGATAAATCACCCCGCAAAGGGTTAATAGTAGCTCCAGCCTGCTGCTCAAAGCCCAGGCCCTGCTGCAGGAGTGGTGTTGAGCTGCCTGCTCCAGTTGGCGTCTGTCCCAGAATGCTTTGGAAAAGCACTGGCCTCTGACCCCCAGTACAAACTGAGCCCAGCACGTGGGAGGGAGAAATTACTCCCAGACCTTCAGGCTCCAGGGTTTACAAGCTGCCTGCAATAAAGCAGCCATTTTTTCCGACAGTTATTAAATCTCCCCTTTTAGCTCACTGCAAACCTCTGCCTGTCATTCCCCTACCCTGTCCCTAGACCCATGTTGTGCTTCTCCTGCTCAAGCCCAAAACACCTCTACAAGATGAGGCAGGCCTTTCTGGGGAAAGCTGAAGGCTGGGGAGAGCTCCAGCCACTGGTTCATGAGCACTGCCCCTCTCCCTGCAGTGGCAGGTCCCATCCGGCTGGGCTGCTGTACTTGTGTCTGTCTGCCTGTTTCCTGCATGAGCCAGTGCAGGCAGCAGCCGCCTCCCCGAGTGCCTTGCTGCAGCAATCTCTGGGGGAATCCTGCACCTGCTTCCCCCACTTGTGGGGTGCGCATCTACCCTCCTCTTCTGAGCCCCCAGGGGGCCTCTGCTGGTGGACCACATTTCAGTATTGTCTTATTGTCCATGCTGAAGACTGGGAACCAAACGGCAAAGGTTTTCTTCTTGACCTTGCTGATGGCTTGGGCAGCTATGGACAGGTTTTTCTTTGCCTCAATTCTGCTATCTTGAAATGGGAATAGGAGCAGGGTTTGCGCTTACCTGTCATCAGCTCCTTAGGTAACTTATTCTGTCTGCACTCCCTGCAGTGAGTGACGGATTAATTGCCAGGGAGGCTGGCCAGTTTCTATGGGAGATCACTGCGTGGGAGGCTCACGAGGCTTCCTTCACCAACTAGTGTTTGTAATGACTGCTGCAGCTGGAAAGTGCCAAGGACTGCTTATTCACATAGGATTTTGTGACCATCCAGTTGTATGGAAGTGCCGAGTTGGCATGGAGCAGTGAGCACTGCCTCTCTGGTGCTGTGCTGAACATGCCAGCATGTTGAGTTGCTGCAAAGGGTGTGGGGAGCACGTGTTTTTTGTTTGTACAGTACTTTGGGAACAGAACACTCTTACAAGTGGCTACCATGCCATGGGCACTGTGAGATCCAGATAAATAAAATGGGAGCTGGTATTTCAAAACAACCTCTTCCCGGCTCCTCCCACCTCCTGTGCACATTCCTCTGGCAAGGAGCAGGCAAAGGTGAGGAGGTGCCCACAGAATGCAGCTGTAGCCCATAGCCTGAGAGCTGCAGCAGCTGGCAGCCTAGGCTCCACAGCCCTTTTCCCAGCAGATGCAGGACACATTGAATGGAGCAGGTCACCTTAGCCTTGGCTGTGCCACCTGTCAGGCAGGTGACAACTGCCTGGAGAGACCCAGACCACAGTCCCTAGCCCTTGAGGTGGCTGGAGGAAACCAGCTCTGAGGGTAGCCCTGGAGCCTTAGGCTTTCACTGCACTTCTTTTTCAGACCCAGTGGTTTGCCAGGAGCAAAGTGCCTTTGCGGGAGTCTCACACTGCACTGGCACTGGCAGACCTCTGCTGTGCCTTGCTCTGTGCTGCACCCCTGGGCACAATGAGGCAGGGAAGCCATTTTCCCAAACATGTCTTGGGCCAGTCTAGGATTTACTCGACACACAAGAAAAAAACACATTCATCCGAACCTCCCTCTCTCCTGTCTCTGAGGCTTGGTTTTGTTTTTAAATCTATATGGCAAGCGACCAAACTGGCTGAGTCAGTCATCTGGCTGGCCACCAGAAGTAAAAATGCGGTTTTGTCCCCTCCCTTGTTCCACCCCCTTCCCCCTGGATTTTTTTTCTCCTTCACTTAGCGACAGTTTCATGTATTTACAACAAACCGCTTTCTGCCTCCTTCTCTCTTGGGACTGGGACAAGTGGAAGCTGGTTTTTATTTTCAGAATCAGCCTAGGGAGAGAAGGTACAGAAGGGTAGCCTGGCTTTGCCTTCTTGCTTCTACTCACAGTGATGCTGCCTGGGAGGAGAGGGAGCTCACTCTGTTCAGGCCTTTGCAGGCTGATGGCAGCATCTGCTGTCAAACAGGCAATTAGATAGAGAGGTGAAGTGCCTTGCCCAAAACTGTCCAGGTCAGGCCTGGGAGGATGGGAATTGAGAGTCAAGTCTCCTTTGTATGCTGACACCCAGAAGCCATGCTGGCCATGGTCTGGCTTTCAGGGGGCAGGAAGCTATATTCCTGAATGTTTACCAGTGCTCCTTACAGCTGTGGTGTAGGGATGGTCAGGTTGAAACGTACCCTGAAGTTCTCTCTTCCACTGGAAAGAGAGGAACCAACAATACTCCTTTGTGAATAGCCAACATTTTGTAGAGGGGCAAGACGCTCTTCTGTCAAGGGGGAACCAGGGGTGTTCAGCCACTCTGCTGGCAGTCTTCATGGGCAGCTGGCCAGGTTCAGGCACCTAGTGCTACTGAGTTGCTCACAATGCCTGTATCCTGAGGATGGGAGCACAAGGGGTGGTATTCTTGCTGTGGCCTGTGGTTTGACCATCAATATCTTTAATTCCTAGGCATCCAAATTCTGTAGCTCCATCTGTGGGCAGACCTGCGACCCATTCCCAGGGTGGAGAGGAGATGGTGCAGGGGGTGAAGCAGGTGTGATCCAAGTACTCACTCTGTTCCTTCCCTCCTTCCTCGTGGCAAGCCTTAGTTCCAGCCTAAACTGTGTGACAGATCATGACAAGTCATGGGATCTCAATGTGTGTCCTCGCTCGCAGTGGGTCACAGAGTGCCAGAACATGTGGCACCCCAGAGAAGTAAAACTTACTGAGCTGTAAATAAAGGAGGCTGCTCCAGTGAGAAGTTCTCAGATGCAAATTGGCCAGTTGGCTTCAGAGACAGATTTTCTTAATTTCTATGTTGATTTTTGCTATTTCAAATGCATACAATGCAGCAAATTCTCCAGTCCGACTGGCTTCTGTGTACTTCAGCAAGGGGGTGCATGAGAGTGAGCAGCTGGCTGCCTGCTGTGAGCCACGCAGTAGCTGAGGATACCCACATTGGTCTGAACTATTTTGCTGCTTCCTCTGTTGTATATCACAACTTAACCATGGGATGTACTCACAAGGCAGCAGAAGTGGGGAAGGGAAGAAGTTGATTTATTGTTTTTATTTTAGCAAGGATGTGATGCGCTAAGAAATGTTAAAAGGCAAAATAAATCCTTCACAATATTTTACTCTGTTGAAATGAAGGGGACTGAAAGATGGACAAAGAGGCTTAAGAACACAGTGGGGAAAGGTATGCACAAGTTGCTGGTAAGGCTGAGCCTCTTTGCCGCATGTCACTTGGAGAATGCATATATGAGGGGAACGATAACTCTGTTATTCTCCAAGACTATGTCTCTGCACATGTAGCTGTGCAGAGCTGTGCATGGTAAAACTGGAGGTGGCTGTGAAAGTGCTGCAGTGTGCAGACATGGTTCA
Organism: Drymodes brunneopygia; assembly: GCA_013400955.1. NCBI lineage: Eukaryota > Metazoa > Chordata > Aves > Passeriformes > Petroicidae > Drymodes > Drymodes brunneopygia. The sequence goes on from VZTZ01036583.1 coordinate 36,941, forward strand.
TACAGGAATTGTGGCAGCAAGTCAGCAGAGGTGAGGAAAAGCGAGAAGTGATGCTGGGATCTGGTGTTGGCAGAGATTTCTGGGACAGGAAATTAATAGAGGGTAATGGGTGCTGCACACTTGCTGGGCAGTAAGGGGAGCTTTGAGGTCAGGAGGATGTTGGAGATGTATCTCCTGCCTAGTGCCTAGTCCTCAGCCAGTGCCTAGTCCCTCAGCCTGTCATCACTTCTCTTTCCTTTCCCATCTCTTAAAAGCTTATGCCCATAGGCTTGAGGAGGTGTGGGAAGAGGAGAGCTCTGTAGCAATACCTGTGTGTGTCTCTTATGGAATCACTGTGCCCGTCAGCCACCCTTTTTCCTTAAACTTATTCATGGTCATTCACTCAGCAACCATCCAAGACAGCTGAAGAAGAGGAACTGTTTGGAAAGGAATATAGTGGCCTGCAGTTTGCTGGCACCTGTGGCCAGGTACTGAAGTGGATACCATTATTTTCCACCAGACATGGAGCACACTGGGGACCTGAGCTGGTACAGGAACTTTCTGTGTGCAGTGCTTTTGGTAATTGTCTCTGTTAGTGGATGTCTATTTGTTCTTGTTACTTAACCTGTGTGCTTTTGGATTTGCTGGAGAGAAGGAAACAAGACTTGTCAGTTCAGTTTTGTCCTAATCGGTGTCATTTTTCACCTTGCCTGGTTGGATTGTAAACCTGTGGGGATCTCAAAATCCCATTGCTCTTTCTGACAGATAGGGGTGGGGAAGATAATCCTGAAATGGATCTGTTGTTTAAATCCTTTCCATCTCATGATTTGAAACGTCTCATGAACTACCTGGCCTTCAGCCCCCCTGTTTACACCCTAGCTGGACTCCTCAAAATCCTGGTGCTGCCTTACAGCTGTTTGTGGTACTCCTCCATCCAACAACATGGTTTTTAAAGTTGAGGGAGTGGAGGAGGGAAGCATCCCTGAGGGACTACTTAACTTCCAGACTTGCTTGCATTCTGCTCCCCAGGCAGGTGACTGGAGTTTGGCACAGTCTGTTTCTAACCTCATCACCAGGAAAGATGCTTGTAACAAGGTCTGACCCATGGGCAAACTTCTAAACAAACACAAACTCCTGCAGCAAATCAATACCTGGATCAATGGGGTTTTTTTCCTCTCTCAGAAATAGAGTACAGCTGTGTTGACTCAGTCTGCTGAGGCTGTTTCCTAGGTCATCTCCCTGCCAAAGCCTGAAATGAAGAGCTGTAATTTCAAGCTCTTTTCCATTTCTGTTGTCACCTGAGTTGAAGGAGTACCTGAAATTTAGGCTTCACTGAAAGTCTTGCTTACAGTTCTTGGAGTTAGCTGGCTGTCTCCAGTACATCAGAGGGGTGAAAGGCACTGGGCAGCTTGGCAAGCCCTGAGCAAAACTGTGGTGGCATGTACTTTCTGCCTTCTGACCTTCCTACTTGTCAGGTGCCCTTTTGAATGCACTCTGGAAAAAGCCAAATGACATTTCAGTAGACTCAGTGCCTTGCATTGGCCCACACCTATAGGGACAGTTTTGAGGGAGCCCCCCCACAGTGTTTCCTGCCAGTGGCTCTGTGTGTGTGCATGAGTGCATGTGCTGGACAGGGAGGCTTAGCACCACGTGTGCTGTGTTGTGGCAGGTGTTCACCATCATATCACCATGGGACTGCTAGAAATGGAGCATTCCAAAACAGCCCTATCCTGCACAGCCAGGCACTTTGTGTTTGGAGCTTTGTCTGCTTTCTACTTAGTCTGGAAGGGAAATTCACTCTTGTGGAAGTAGTTAGAGATGAAAACGTAGCTGCTATCTGATCCTCGGGCTGTTGTCACTGTGTGGACAACACAGACTCCACAACATCCTATGTGGAGGATGGACACCGCATGTCCCCTCCCTAGGGCTGTGCATGCACATCATCCTATAATGTGGTGTCCACAAGGGCCAGCAGCCAGAGCTGGGCTTTTTTGTGATGGTCTCCAGTGAATAATGGGTGTTTGAGTATGAGCTTTGTTTGGCTCAGAGCAGGTGGGCAGCACTGTGTCCAGAGGATGCTCAGGAGGATAGTCTATCTGCTCCTGGATGGTATGTCCAGATTTGAGAGTTGTCAGCTCATTTTCTGTTTTGCATTTGACCATGAAAATGATTGTTGTCTCCTGGATTTGCCCATGTGGAGTGAGGCTAATGGGCTTGGCAGTCAGAAAGGTGAACCCATGCATGTCATGTTTGGAAAGAGCTATAAGAGACTTGAAGCCCACTCTGCTCCAAAGCTGTTTTATCTGCAGCCTTGTCCAGACTCTCTCTGTGGAGTGTTTGAGAAAATCCTGCAAGCTGCAGCTGGATGTGAGTAGGGTGGTGTGTCCTGGGCCTCACACATATCAGGCTTCACTTGCTTTCGCAGTGAGGTTCTGGTGCCCTGAGGTGAGAACTGGTGTCCTCTGTTCCCTGCTGTGCTGTAGGGTAGGCTCCCTGTATGGACTGGAGTGCCAGGGCCTGGGTACAGCAGGACTTTTCATGCTGAGACCAAGTTGGGCTGGGCTGCAGGGGGAGAGGTGCCAGGCTGTAGGAGGGTACTGCTGTCCTGGTGAGGACTTCCATCACGTCCACCAGCAGAGAGGCTTCCACCTTCTCTCACGCCCACGCGCTGGTACAGACACGCACGCACGTGCAGGTACAGGTTCACACCAGCGTGAACACGCTCGTGCGGATTCACATGAATTTGCAGTTAAGCAGGCACACCCAAGCCAGCATGGATGCAAACAAACTGGTGCAGGCCTGCTCGCTGTCACTGAGGCAGACGTGTTCATATTTGCATGACTCTGGGCTTGTGCTGGCACAGGCACTGGCATACATGCTCCTGTGCTCACAGACACTGGCAACGGAGCTAAGCCATGGCACTGGTCTATTTTTGGGAGCACTCCTAAGAATTGTGAGCGTGTTTCAGATGTTAGTCTTAGATGAGGGAAAGCTAGAACAGATGGCTGGAGGGTTCAGAGCAGCAGCCCTGCTGAGAACAGATATTTATAGGCAGATTTAACCCTTGTGTGGTCTCTGGAGCCGCGTTTAAAGGGACAGCATCTGGAGCAAACGTGGTAGAGCCGAGCGATGACCTCTGAGGGTGTGCTGTCCTATCTGGTTTCTGTGAGCCGATTATCAGTGTAGTCTGGAAATCCCGTCTATGCTCTACCTCTTTCTCAGGGGACTCAGCTTTCCCTAGACCATGGAGCCTGGTTTCTATAAGCCTCGGTGAAAATGGGCTGGTTGTGGTTATTTTTTGCTGACCAAGCTGGGGCAGCGGGTACTGCGGCTGCCCTGTGCTTGCGTGACCAGCAAAACGAGGACAAAGATTGTTTTGTCCCTCTTGCCCTGATTTTTTTCTTTTTTTTTTTCCTTTTCTCTTTTAGCAAAAGGTTACCCAGATTCTTCCTTTTCCTTTCTGGAAGCAGATACTATGTTTTCTTTCAGGCACGCCATCTTGTAAAGAGATACAGATTAAACCCTGCCCTGTCAGATCCATCAGATGTTTTTACCTGCCCTCGTGTTGGACTCTTGTGTTTGAGCATTTAGGGAAGAGCAAAACCCATCTGGGGGTTGTGCTACTTTGTTGAACAGAGTTGGCTGCAAAGTGAGGGTCACGGCAGGTTTGCAGTGACAGCTCTGTTTGCAGTCTTTTCTTTGAGAGCATCTAGCCTCCCTTTTGGCGTCTGAGGTAGTGTTGTATTTAATTTATCTGGCATGACTTGAAGTGGCCTTCACAGAGCTGAGTATCAGACACAAGAGAAAGTGATCTGGGGGCAAGGAAGAAAGCCATGCCCTCGGGTGGGACATGTAAAAAACTGACAGAGTAGTTTGAGAGTGGCAGGGAAGAAGGCACTGGCGCTGAAAGCATGAACTGGGATGCAGACCTGGGGAGCTGTGTGAGTCTGTGCAAGCTACTTTTCTGTCTGGTTCTGGCAAAATTAGGGAGAAGTGGCACTCCTGGAGCTAGTGCAGGGCACTGAGATTGGATAAAAAAGAAACAGAGATGGGTGCTACTGGCAGAGTTGGTCCTGCCAGGTCAGAGAACAATGGCCTATATTTGTGCTCCTAGAAACTGGAAGATTGAGTCTAGTTGTGGGATGGGGGAAGCAGCTGCAGCATCGAGTGGAAAAGGACATTCCTCCCTCACAGTCAGGCAGCTGATCTGGTAGGGTTTGAGCTGCAGTGGTTGTGCCCAGTGGCACACATGGCATACACTTGGGCTGCACCTTTCCTCTGTTGGGACTTCAGCTAATCCAGATATTTGGAGTTGCTCTCTGCCTGCCAGCTTGTGCCTAGCATGAGGATCCCAGGGATGCAGTGATGAGTCTTATAGGGCTATTTTCCACTTGTCTTTGCACTGCGTCTCCTGTGAATCAGCCAGAGGTGCTTCTGATGTTAGAGGTGGCATGCAGCAGCCCTAAGTCAGGGTATTTGTCCTGAATCAGGTTCTTGGCCAGAAATTTCATGCAGATGCTCAGTGTGTGCCTCAATGAGCTGGGTTTGTTACTGTATACCCTGATTCCATGCCCATGGGGGCATGAAGCTCTGCTGGAAAGTCTGGGAGTGTGACGTAGAGTGCTGGTCTTGGCCTTGGGGATCTGCTCTGTGCTTTGAGGGTGTGAATTCAGAGCATCCCCAAGTCTTCTGTACACTGTTATGCTGGGCATGGGAGATGTAAATCTGTAGAGAGTGGGAGTATGTTGGAGCTGCTTGCTTCCTTGCTTATTCGTTCCGCTTTCAGACTGTGGAGGCTTGGAAAGCAGTCACCGTAGTCCCCCCACGCACAGTTGTGTTCTCACTGCTCGTCTGTGTGTCACATGGAGGAGTTCTCAGGTTTCCCAGGAGCTCTTGGTCCCAGGTCAGCACTTGTACCCACAATCGAAATGTGACTTCATGGTGAGAAAAACTGATTTTGGCTCCTGCAGCACCCCCCCACGTATCCCAAAAGCACAGCTGATCCTGCTGGATACCCAGGTGTGAAGCTGGTAGTGCTGGCAGCACTCAGCCAGCTCACAGTCTGGTCTGCTGCATGGTGGTGTCATCTGGCAGCTTTGTGTCCGTGGCTGTCTGACTGCATTTTGTACCCAGACATATCGATAGGAGCGAGGCTGCTTGGCAGGGCCACCGAGCACGCTGACATGGTGTTCCTGTGGCTGGGCTGGCCAGTATTCTTCCAGGGCTCACAGGAAGGGTCAGCAGCCACCCGCTCTCCTCCTACCTGAGGAGGCAGAGAGAGAACCTGGCAGGAGAAACGCACCCAGTTGGGTAACTGCCAGTCCTGGGATCTGCCCACACTTGCCTGGCCTCCCACAATGGCCCCATTGTTCCTGACAGGGCAAGGAAGAGGCTTCCTGCAGCTCCCTGGACATCATTAACTCTCTGCCTGCAGGATGGGCATACCCATCCTGGGTATACTCATCATTAACCCTCAGCAGGCTGCAGGATGGGCATACATGGGGCAGGAGGTCCCATGGGCAGGTGGAGGAGCTCCCACTGCCCTTGAGTGCGAGGAGGGGAGCTGCAGGGGAGCACCAGCCTGTCTCTGCCAGCTGCCTCTAAAATCACCTCTTGCTGCTGTTTTGAGGACAGCTAGCAGGCGCCTGTGCTAAAGACATACATCGGAGAGGCAGGGCCCTGCTGAGCCTTGATTTCCTCTGACAAGGCATAGGGAAGCTCTCTGTCTTCTAGGCTGCTTTCTGCCATAACCTTTTCTTCGGAGCAGTGGCTGGGTTGCTTGGGCCCCGATGTGCATGCCTGAGCAGGACATGTCTTTAGGAATGGGACATTTAGGGTGTTGGGGGTTAATTCCAGTGGCTGAGATACCGGTGTGGAACCTGTTTAAAGCAATTCCAGACTGATCAAAGTGCCTTCTTCCTTCCTGTCCTGTAACGTGATCTCGGGCCAATGAGCTGCTCAGGGTCTGCTGTGGCTTCTGGTTCCTGTTGTTGTGGAGACAGAGCCTTGGAGGGCACAGGCGTGCCTCACTGCGGGTGCAGGCTGGGAGCCAGAGCACAATATCCGTGTGCCGACGAGGACAGCGAGTACCCTGTTGCTGGCCAAAGGAGCTGGACGATCGTGTCCCACTCTGCTCACTGGCTCTGCACTGTCTTTCGATAGCAGTTGTGCTTCCCCATAGCTTTCTGCTATGTGTGTTTCCTGATCAGCTGATTCCAGGGGTTATAGGGCTGCCTCAGCACCCCTACTCTGTCACAAACTTCCTCTCCAGAATCTGTGGGACAAGGGACAGGAAGAGGCATTTAACTAGCATGCTAGGACTATATGGGAAACTTTCTGGATGTCAGTCTTCAGAGATGTAGACCCCGATGTATCTCATGCTAGCTCAGAGACTGGAGAATTGGCTCCATAATTCAAACAGCCGAAGACTTCGAAACCTAATAGATACCTTGTGAAAGTCACCAACTAGTTCTTCTGCAAACCCCTATGCTAACTTGTTTATATCGTTACTTAAATGGCCATCCTGCTTCCAAAAGATCTCTTATTTTCTCCCACTCAGTAGCCTTTGCACTCCCCTGGTCTTTGTTGTTGGAATAACTTTTCTTTTTAATATGTTCTGTTTCTTAAAGAAGGGCAGAACTAGAGTTAACTGTGGAAACCCAAGGGCTGAATTGGGAGCACTTGATGACCCCAACTACTGTACTTAGTGCAAAAAATGCTGCTTCAGAGCTTGATCTGGCCAAGTCTGGGCACCTGGCCTCTGGCCACAAGGACCACTGCAAACTCCAAAGCCTCCTGCAAACCTCAGAGCTGTAGGAATGTCAGAAGCCCTTGCCCACTTGGCCATTCATAAGTTAACAAGACCTCTCTCTCCTGGTGGGGAAGAGGAGCTCTGTGGGGGGAGCCCCACGGCAGGCTGCCTCTGGGCCCTTCTCTTCATCTGTGGCTGTACATCTGCTGCTACAGAGAGCTCATTGCCTCCCAAGAGGGCTGCAGTTAGTGAGATGGGGTAATTCCTAGCTCTTCCTGCCTGTTTCTTTTTGAGTGTTTGGAGGCCTGGCCAGGGTTATATCACTGTGTCTCTGGAGGAACTCTGTGAGTTGCATGAGTGTTTGCATAAGGGCAGAGACCCTGAGACCTGGGACCAGGTCTGTGGGGAAGGCCGTGCCACTTTTTGCACCTGTTGAGTGGCAGAAGCTGGGGCGTTTCAGCTTTACGTATGGGGGAGGCTTCTGGGGGTAAAGGTGAATTGATGGTAGAGCAGCTGCTGTCTTGGGGTGCGCAGTGGGGGAACCTCTCTCTAGATCATTGCTAGCCCAGACTCTGATGGTAAAGCCAGATGGGGAGCAGTGGCTCCCCTCTCATCGAGGTCTCTCCCTCCCTTTCCAGCCCAACACCGGAGTTCCAGTACTGCCTGAAGGCAGCTGCCACCACTCAGCTGCAGGATCTCCGCTGCCTTTGCTGTTCCTCTCTGCACTGGGGAAGGTGAAAGGTTTCCCAGGGTGGAATTTCCTGCGAGGTAGTTGCATAGCCACTTCCCCTATGACCTTACACCCCGATGTGCCTTAGTCATGATGGCATGCAAATACGAGGCAATGGGGTGGGGGCTGGAGGGAGCTGCTGGGAAAAGGAAGTGACCTCAGCCGTGGTTTAAATATAGAGCCCAGCGTCTGCTGCTGTTGGGCCTAGTATTTATAATCTTGGAGGGGTTCTCAGCAGCTCGCTGCACCTCTTCTACAGTCCAGGCTGGCAGAGAGCAGTATAGGGGGCAAGGTGTTGGGGCAACCACCCTGCTTCCCTGTTTCCCGCACTTCTGTGTCAGCTCCCTCTCCCCAGACGTGCTGGGGTGCATACATGTGTGTGCCCAGTTGCACAGACATGGTGCTGCAATCCAGGCAGTTTGCAGACCTACAGGTGTTTCAGCCTCTTCCTTTTGTCCAGGTGTGTCTTTTGTATGTTGCATTTAGTGCCAGGATTGGGCATTGGAAGAGTCCAACTCTTCCCCAACTCTCTGCTATGAAGCCTCCTCAAAGGTGAACAAACTTGTTGCACTGCTGGTCGTACAGCAGGGTGCAGCTGGGGTACCTGGTGCTGAGAGAGCTGGTAGGGGAGTCCCTGCTTCAAGGGTTTCCTGCTGGGACCCCCTTTGCAAAGCCTGTGCTGTTCTTCAGGCTGGAAAGTGATCTGAGCGTGCTCAAAGGGAGAGCTAGTTTTTTAGGGAGATTTTCTGCAAGGTGATATGGGATGTCTAGCCCTTTCTTGCAGTGTGCAACAGGCATCTCCGTGCTGCTTTTCACAATCTGAAAGAGTGTAGTAAGCATCTGCTGCATGGATGTGATGCACGGCTCTACTCACCAGCACAACCCTCCACACGCTGCAGAGGCTCTGGTGTGGGGGCTTGAGGTGCCGAGGAAGCCTGGGATCCGGGTGCACACACCGTGCCCCAGCCCAGGAGCCGCTGCACTGGCAGGAGGTGCAGCGAGTTGGCCCGTGCTCAGCCCTGGCCAGGCTGTGGATGCCCTGGATGACGGTGACACCTAGTGGCTTCATTCCATAGGCTCCACCTTGGGCCCAGAGGTGGGGCAGCCGGAAAATCTGATGCTTCTGGACAGCCAGCATGAAGCTGGACCGGCCATAGGCAACAGACCCTGCAGTGCTCGGGAACCCTTGTGTCTCTGGCTTGGAGACAGGGGGCAGGAAAGGCAGCCAGTGGGATGGCCCTGCTGACGATGGCTAGTCTGTCACAGAGTCCTGCAAAGAGACTTTCTTCTAAAAAGAAGTGCAGAAACTGTTGTGTTAAAGCTTGGAAGCTAGCTCCTTGTGAAGTTCTGGCATTGCTGAGTTCCAGTCCTGAATGCTGCTGGCATTGCAGACTTCTTTTGTTATTGCCAAAGGATCCTAAAACAGTTAGTGAATCCTAGATGCAGCTGAAAGACTGTCCTGATAGGCTCAGCTACATCAGCTGCTTACCTGACATGTGTGACCCTAGGCAAGACTTGTCTCCCTTGTGATTCTTGTGGGAAAGGTGGGATTTTAAGGTCTTAGCTGTGAGCCCTGCTGCTCAAGAGAGCTGGTGTAGCAGAGGCAATGTGAGGCACAGTTCACTAGGTAGGCTTTTGAGCATTACTTACCCAGTCCCAGTAACCCCAGTGCACAAACACAGTGGAAATTACCTGAGGATGTCTCTTCACCCCATGTAGCGACTGTCCAGAGAGGTCTGTGTTGTGGCTTTGCATTGCAGCCTGTGGTGTTATCTGCCAGAAGGGCTTTCTCAGGGAAACTGCCCCATTCATGTATGGATAAGTTTGTCTTTGTGCATCCCAGCGCAGCCAAAGGCTGCATGGGGGTGTCCAGCTGTCACAGCAGCCCATGTTCCTGGCCAGATTTCATATACTGCAGGATGAGATGCTGCCTCAGAGGAAATTGAAGCTCCCTGAGCAGCAGCGGTACCTTTGGAAGAGATTTCTGGCTTTGCTTCCTGCCCTACTAGATGCTGCTACTCGACTGCAGTCTGCCAAGCTGCAGCATACAGGTGGCTGTACTGCCCTGCATGTGGGGCACCTGCGGCTCCCTGCAGATCTCTTGCTGACCCATCCCCAGTAAGCTGCACTAGACAGTGCATGAAGCAGTTCCTTGTTATCATCCCAAGGGAGCCACATGTGACTGTCAAGTAATGTCTGGCACATGCGGGGTTTCTGTAGGGAACACACCAGTTGGACTGGGAAGCTAGAAGGATCTGTAAATTTGGTGTTAGGCCTGGAAACTCTCTGAGCACAGGACAGGAAACCAGGCTCTGGCCAGTGCTGGAGTAAGGAGGACAGAAGTGGGAGAAACTGTTAAACTAGGGGAACAAGTAAGGGCTAGAAAAGGTCTTCTAACCCTGATTGGGCTGAAACTGGCAGGAGAGAGGTTATAGGGTGCTGGGCAGAAAGCAAGTGGCATTCCCGATTCACCTTTCTGTCTCTGAGCCTCAGCTTCCACTTACATTACATGGGATGTGTGTCCCTAGGTGGAAGGGAACATGAATCTGAGGTTTTGTTCTACTAAAGACCTTTGAGACTTGTGACCAAGTAGCCCCACAGAAATTCATCATTCTCAAGACAGCTCCAAATGACAGGAGATCAGCAGGGCCTGCCAAAATGACTCAGAGAACTGCTAGATTCTCTCTGCAGGTCTTTTAGAACCCTCCCATACACCTGTCGAGGGCACCGCCTTCTTTGCCATTTAAAAGGGCATGAGAAGGATCCAAAAAATAAATAGAAGTGGAAAGGGGCTTCTCCAGTTTTTCAGTGTGATGGTATAAGAGCAAGATAATTTCATGACACATTCAATACAGATGTCCCTTGTCAGCAGAGTTGCCCAGTGGAGCTCCCTCTCTTCCAGTGTCTTTGAGCCTATCTGGCCAAAGCAAAGCTCAAATGAGAATGCCTTTAGCATCCAGCAGCAGCCTGGGTTGAAGCTGCTCTCACTGGTGATGAACATTGTCAGGCAAGTGTTCCCATACTGGGGTCAGGGAGATGATCCTGTAGTTGTTGGTTGCTGTGTGGCAGATTGTCTCGCAGCTGTGCTTGTTGGGCTCAGGTTGGTTTCAGGCTCATCTGGCTGTTCAAACACATCCCTGACTCTTGGCTAGAGCTGGATGGCTGACAGAAATACTGTTTTGCTACTGGTTTTGAGGGGTTTGTTTCTCACTGGAACAGACCTGTTGAACAGTCTTGTGAAAAGGACTGTTTTGGAACAATGATTCTTGCATGGAAAAGGTCAAGTTTCTGATTCTGGTGTTTTCTCAAATCAGAAATTATCCAAGGGTCTCACTCCTCAGAAATCTGACTTCTGGAAAGTTTGTCGTAGTCTATCCCTCCATGAAATACACTGACTTTATTGACATAGCATGCTATTTTTTTGAAGGTGTTCAACCCCTTCTGCTGTTAACCCTGGGAGGACGGAGGACTGGTAATCTAAGACCAGTGTTGGGTCATGTGCTGGGGATCTCATCCAGATTTGGAGTGCACGGTATCTCAGGAGGGAGCAGTGGGTTTCTGGGGTCTCTTGCTGTTCTCTGCCTAATGTTTTTCTTCAAGAGGCCCTTTGGCTTGCTTAGGACCTCTCATTTCCAAAACCAGGGTATTCATCATGAGTTTGTGGTGTCCATGGGATTTGGATTGGGGTTGTCCAGGGTTGCATCTTGTAGTGAGTGATTAGGTGGTTATCAGTATAGGTTATGTGCTTAGAGGGTGTTTGCAATGATAACCTGGTCTTGTTATTTCCTGGACAGGCTGGTAGAGAAGGGTTTGATGACTTTCTGTGTGTTGCATCACCATGGCACAACCCGTTTTGTATGTTGGGTGTCTTGTATGTTGGGTTTTGGTGAGCTGTGGAACACACAGCACAGCTCAGGAGGCCTGGGTTCTGGTGTCCACTGTGTCTGCACAACTTGGTAGTTGTCTGGGTTTCACAAGAGCTCTTCCCAGCATCTGCTGGGAGGGAGGTGTGGTGAAGTGCCTTCCTTTCTGAATTGTCGTGGCTCTGTTTTCCTGGCTGCCTGTCTTGTGCCTTCTTCCAAGAGGGATAGCATGGCAGCAGTGCCAGCCAGCTTCCAGATGTGGTGGCAGGCATGAGCTCCTCATTCTTTGCAGCAGTGTTGAGAATCCATGTTATCGTCCTTTGGAGAGAGCAGGAGCATGATTCACCAGAAAGTCTTCTGGGAATGCAGAGGGGTTTCAGGTTTCTTCAACTATCAGCTAGCGATTCCTAGATTCAAATATGTCAGCCCAGTCTCTCCTGCCCAGAGCTTACTCCCCTCCCTCTGCTGCTGTTCAGACTGGAGGAGGCTTACTGAAAGCAGTTTTTGTTGTTTTGTTTCAAGATTTCTTGTCTGCTGAGGTCCCAGCCTTAGATTTAAAGCTGTGGCTTTTCAGATATACCAGGTGCAAACACTCTCTGCATTTGGATGTAGCCCTTTGTCCAACGGATAGTTACTGTGCCTTGAAAGCCTCCCTCCCTGCATGAGGTTGGCTGGGTTGTCTCCCTGTGTAGTGATGGTGGAATCAAGGCATCCAAAACCCAGGCATCTTGCTTAGGCTCACAAGTGGAATTGGTTGTAGCCAGGAGCAGAAGCCAGGAATCTCGTCTCCTTGCTTTAACCACTGGAAATTAAGTTTTGCTATTGTCTTTAAAACTACTAGGCTGGAGTGGGTATGTTGCTAAATTGCAGAAAAAGACAGATTTCTGTGCAGTCTTCTTTTTGTCATGTTCTTTTGAAGATACTTTGAATTGTTTGTCTCCTGGTGTCAGTGTATCTACTTTCTAGTTAATTATCTTCCGTGGCCCAGATGTATGGCATGCCTGTTGAAATCTAGTTTGAATCTCAGCGTATGTGGAAGGAGCTTACAGCAGTTGAGATGCCTATTGTCATGCTGTGGCCAGACAGATGAGAGGCCGAGGCGGATCCCTGCTATCCATCTGCAACAGAATCCAGCTGTTGCTACTCCTGAAAGCAGAGCAGAATCTTTAGGCAGCTGCTTCTGGCATTTGGAATTGTGACGCAAGTGTTATCCCTCTGAATGGACGCTAGAAGAGAAGGACTTTCCAAAGTTTAGCCCTCTGTCCTTCAAGTCCTTCTCTCAGCCCAGGGTAGCTTTCCATCCTGCCTCAGGCAAGGTTTTGAATGACCTCCCTGGAGCACTAGCCTAGTCCAAAACAAAGACAGAAGGTAGGTTCCCCCCAAATGTTACATTCTGGAGGAACCTCACAGCTGATGAGGCTCATCCATGCTGCAGGCCATGCCTGAAGGTATTGTCACTGCCAGGTCCTTCAGGATTGAGGTGTGTGTTTCATGCAGTCTCGTCTGAGAACCAGAGGGACAGGAGGTGCATCTCTGGACTTTGCAGGCGTGGGCTTTTCAGGGCCCCAGGCTTCTTCTCCCTCCCTGAAGTATTCACCGTGCTGGGCAGTACTAGGGTTGTGCTGTGGTGCTGGTGAACATTCACATTTTCAGTGAAGCATTTTGGGATCTGTTTCAAACACAGTATCATGCCTGTGCAGATGTGCCACAGGCAGACCTCATCTCCCAGGCTACAATTGGAATGGAAGTACCTCCTCAGCAGGTGTAGCCACACAATGGCATCAGTGGGCTTGTGACCCTCAGGACTGTGGTGCAGTGTGTTGCAGGGATTGCGAATGCGGCAAAGCGGAGGTGGGGGGGGCTCTGGGCCACTAGCAGCAGGAGCTGCTGCAGGGCTTGCTTTCTGGAATGCCGTCTGGCAGCAGCCTCTTCTAGTGGGGCTGAAGGCTCCCTGTGGCTGGCCAGCAATCGGCTGCAGGCAGCATGTGTACTTAATGCTGCAGCTTGTGCCATATGGACCTTCTCCTCCTCCCTGCTTGCCCTCTCCCTTGTCTCCTTCCCCGCTTGGCTCCCCTCCCCCTGCAAGTGGTTTGACAGAGCAATTGGGCAGGCACTGGGACAGCAGCTCTGACATAAATCTCTTCTGGTGTGGAATGAGGGGTATAAATATCCAGAGAGTGATGTGATCTTTCCAGCTGCTATTAATAGGTCTCTGGAGAACAAGAGCGAGCAAGCGAGACTGGCTGACACTTAAAGGGCTAGCAACTCCCCTATGTGCTGTGAAAATTAATCAGCGCTGTGGCTCACCGTCTTCCTCCAGGCTAGAGCAGAGCCCTCACCAAGGTGTGTGGGGCGGTGATGGAGGAGGAGGAGGGAGCAACTAACAACTCCTATTTAGGAAGTTTAGATGGTAGCTGTGCATGAAGGATCCCACGAACTAAGGAAGAATGCTTGGGCGGGCCATGCCACAGCACTGTTTGCATAGCATGCCAGCAGCCCCTGGCTCAGCTTGCAGGGAGACAGGTGCTGAGAAGACCCTTTTGCAGAGAAGACCCTTTGTGCAGGAACAGAATTGGCTCACGGTGCATGACAAGCTGCAGCCTGCATTTTGTGGCGATCACAATCTTTCAGGGATTATGGATCTGCCAAATGTGCTTCACTCTGCTTTCTTTGCAAGGATGCAGTGGTTTGCCCTGGCAGAGCAAGCACTTGGCTTTTGCTGGTGGTGTTTCCAGGCTCACCTTCAGCAAGCCAGGAGTGCTGCTGAGCTCTTGCGGTGCTATTTAGACATGCAGGGTTTGGTATGGAGCTGGTGCTTCCTGTCCCTGGGTGGCAGAAGAAATTTGTGTGCAGCATCTGGCCTGCGCAGTCCAAATGGGAGAAGCAGACCACAGCAACTCCCCCCTCCTTGTGTGCTGGGAAGTTTCTCTGCCTGTGCACAGGAAAGCTTCTTGGGTGCGTTGTAGGGATGTCACACAAAGCATATTGCAGATGTGAGCAAACAGAGTAATACCTCAGCTTCCATGAACATGTGGTGTAGTCTCCTTCCCTCCTGCTTCTCCAAGAAGTAAAAACAACTGTGACAGGGTTAGGGTTAGGGTGTAGTTACCAGGGCTGTGTGTTGGACCAACGGTTTGTGGTGGCCTTCCAGAATAAACAATGTGACATGGAGCTGCATCCCAGTCATCTCTAATGCCTGTGCAGAGCTCGAAGGGGAATATTCCCAGTATGAGCATGAGACTCTGCCAAGGCAACTAGATCCTGCAAGGAGGGCTGTTGCAGCATTGCTTAGCTGCATGCATGTCCCTCAGCCCTGAAACCTCTGTGTTCTGCCCTAAACTCTTCTATGCTGGGCTCTGCCTCAGCCTGTGGGGCTATTCAGAAAGCTGGGCTGGGTTTTGACCAGGAGAGCATCATTTTGCTATCCCAGCAGGCCTGCGGCACATTGCATCATCCCACTGGGCTGGAAGCTCCCACTAAAGTGGACACCCCCTCACCCAGAGCCTTAAAGCAGGCACTGGAACTGTCCCTCAGGCCCCTGGGAGAGACAGAGCTTGTCTGATGAGTGCCTGCACTTCCCGGCTCTGCCCTTGCTTGTAACCCACTGCCTCCTTCTCAGTTGCCTCAACCTTTGTCTCCTGCTCTGTCTCGGTTTTCTCTTTATAGGCTTGTGTCAAGACTGTCTGCTCAGTTGTCTTCTGTGTGTTTTGCAGGCAGAAGAAACTTACTTAGCAGCAAAAGGGGTCCCTGAAAACAGTAGGGCACTGCATTTCTCTCTAGGGTCACAAAGTTGTCTAAGCTCTGGGAACACCTACAAAATAGCTCTGAGGATCCTCCTGCTCACCAAAGGGCCAGGCTGCCGTGGAGCACCCATTTCTCATCATGGCCTTGGAAATGAGGGCTCTTGTGTCTGTGGCTGTTCCTTGAAGTACTGGCAAGTGTGCCATGCCCGGGTGAGAGTTTACAGCTTGTCAGCATGTGAGCAAGTAACTGCAGAGGAGGATTTTTTGCTCAAAGGGGCCAAGGCTAATTCCCATAATGAGCAGCTCTGGGTTGTGCCTTGCCATGGACTTTGTCTGGCCCTGTGACCAAGTAACAGCCCCAGTGCACTGGCTCTGGGCTGTGCCCCCAACAGCTGCACCTGTGTGAGGGGCACCATGGTGACTTACTGCTCTTTTCTCTTGCAGGTTTCTGATCAAACGACCTGGGAGCTCCCTCCACTGGCACTGTGGGAAGCTTTAGCCAAGCCAATGCACCCTGACAACAAACTGCCCAGCCATGGCAAGGCAGGCAGCAGCAGTGCCCTGGCCCAGCACCATAATGTGAGCCAAGCACCCACCTGTAACTTGGGCTCAAAGGGTGTGGGGGCAGGCAGCCATGGCAGCAAGGCCACTCAGATTTCCCCTGGCAACTCTGGACTGAAAAACAGCCAGAACACTGTCCCAAACTTCAGCTCCTTGAAGGGCAAGGTGAAGCGGGAACGAAGCATCTCTGTGGACTCTGGAGAACAGCGAGAAGCCAGCACCCCGTCACAGGACACAGAATCAAAAGGTAATGCTCTCCTAGACCTTGCCTCAACACATCCTCCTCTCAGTTACTACAAGCATCCTGGCAAGACTTAGGATGGGAGCATCTTCGGTTTCTGTGCTGTGTCTTCTGTCCAGGCTTGTCCTGGCTGCCTGTGTGATTTTGCATCACTGCTTGCCACAGCTGGAGTTTTTGGACCAGAGTGGCTGAGTTCTCAGTTGCTTTACATTTCATTCCCTAAACCATTTGTTACATCTGGAATCTGGCACTGGTTTTCATAGGCTACTTAGGCCATCTAAGCAACAGCATGGTTCACTGAAACTATACCAAATGCACCTGTATGTGCAATATGCAAGCTTTCAACTTGAGACTGAGTTGTTTTCTATCTCCTTGCTGTTGGTAGAGAGCTGCTTTGTGATGTTGCAGCTCCCCAACGACTCAGTCATGGTTAGCAAGGAGGTGCTGCAAGGGTCACTGTCTGAACATTTCTGTGGTTTCATCAGCAATGGATAGCTCTTGTGTTACAGCACGTGGCTTCTGGAAAAGGGCTGAGTCAGTGCTTCTAAACCCTTTGCCTTCCCTGTCCTCATTGGCCTTCCCTGTAACCTCTTGCATTCCATCAAACTCTGTGTTCAATGGCTGTGTGGGATACATGAGCATCTCACAAATGGTTGTAGGAGGAGAAATTCCAGTGATGCCCTTGGTCACAACCAAGACTCACATCCGGTCCGCAGAAGCAGAGCTGCTGTACTGGCTTGTGCTCCTAAGGATTTGTTTTCACAGTCAGTTTCATGTTGCCTGACTGGCTTAGGCCAGAGCTGTGCCATGGAAGAACAGGTAGAATGTACCTGAATGGACTTCCTGCCCCCAGGAAGGCTTTCCCCCCATAGCCTTACAGGGGTAACTGTACACCACTGATCATACGCATTTGCTGGTTCATCCCAGAACTGTCTTGTAACCACACTTCCACAGGAAAATTATTAAAATGGCTTGATCAGAAATGCCCGAATGTCCTGTGTTCCTAATATATTCATATATCATGTGAATATAGTAATCATGTAAAAAAAAATATATTAAAAAGTACGGCCAGACAATGTTTCATTAGTTAAAGCACACAACTGGAAGTTATTCATCCTTTGTCTGATTGCTTTCCCCGAGTCCCTAAGTGCCTTTAGGCAAGCCACTTCCTCTCTGCGCTGCATCAGTCCCATCTGAGAGGGGGAACATGCGGAGGGAGCATACAGGTTTATAGAGAGCATGAAGGCCCCTGCCTGATTGATGTTGATGAAGGGCAGAGTCTGTCTCTTGTTCCTGCAAAGGATGTGAATGCGCCCTCCTTGCTGAATCATAGACCCTTTAAATTTACAGTTAATGCCCAAAGCTCTCTAGTTTGGAACTGCAGGTAGACACATCTGTGTTCATAGACTCCTTTCAGGCAGTAAGAAATACATCTCATTCTGAAACTCTGGCTTTCACAGGGGAGTCTCACTAGATCTGGCTGCTAAGACAAGGAGCCCAGACTGAGCAGATGCTTCAGGTTCTTAACCAGTGCTGGGCAGATGTTAGCATAAGGCTTATTGCCCAGTGCATCCTGGTTGGGTTGGCACTGCCAGCATGCAGCACCCAGCTGGGCAGGACCCCAGCCTTTCAACCCGTGAAGTGCCTCTGATGGTTCTGTCCCTTTGCAGGTGAGGTGGCTCCCCGTAGTAAGCGACGGTGTGTGCTGGAAAGGAAGCAGCCATACAGCGGCGATGAATGGTGCTCTGGGCCAGAGAGCGAGGAAGACGACAAACCCATCAGCAGTGCACACAGTGAGTGACTGCCTCCTTACCAGCTCTGAAGCTTGAATAAAGCCAGGTCCTTCCTGTGGCTCAGGAGGACTGATGACACTGGCACCTCTAGCTTCACCTGTGTGTCCTCACTTAGCCAAGTGTGTGAGGGCCCATTGCAGTTGGTGGTCATTGTGCTGTGAGAATGTTTGCCATGCAGTGAGGTCTGGGACCTGTTTTGTGGAGATGCCTCTGAGATGCTGGAGGAAAAGGTGTTGAGGTTGAATGCCCCTGCTGTACGTTTCTCTGGCCACACTACCCTGGTCATAGTGGCAGCCAGAGTGCAACATGCATTGCTCTTGTTGCAGCAGCCAAGTCTGTGCCAGGCCACTCACCTTTCTCTCTGCAGCTGTGTTGTAAAGACAGCTGAGTCTAAAGAGGCTCTTGGGGTCTTGACAGTGGTTCAGGCAGAGCTGAGCTGCCCCGAGGTGTGCACTTTTTGGGACAATGAATTGTAGATCTCTTCTGTTTTCCAAAAGCATTAACATTCCTTGACTTTTTGTATTTACAATTCCCTTTGCTTTCAAACTGTAACAGAGAGAATATCTGAGAGATGGGGCAAGGTCCTGTGGGGCCCAAGGAGATGCCCATGTTGTCTGATGGAGAACATGAATATGTAGAAAAGCAGGAAGCGGGTAGCCTCTGTGACTGCCATTGTCACTGTCACCATCGTTTCCAGAACATCCATTTGCACTTCTCAGCACAGTTCGCAGCCTGTGTGGGAAGGGATAGTGCCGCTTCCCTTGTCACAGCCTGCTCCCAGATCTGCCTGGCGGGAGTGGGTCACGGTGGGGCTGCCCACAGGCAGGGACTGGCAACGAGGCAGCGCCCGTGTCCCCACACCCGGGTTCCCAGCGATGCTGCGGTGGCAGGGTCGGGCTGCAGGAGCTGCTACGATGGGAAGAGGCAGCTGGAGGGGAGCAGGGAGCCAGCTAAGTTAAGGGGCGAGGGTATAGGAAGGCAGGGCATGACTCTGGTAATTGCAGTGCTTAGTAATATTAACCATGGGTCTTAATAACGGCTGACCATTGACAGTCACCTCTGCCGTGCGCAGCGGCCCCGGGCCGGCCGGCGGGGCCGGGCGGACCAGTGCTGCCACCCGCTGGCGGCTCGTCCCTGCCGCCCGCGGGCTGCGACCCGGCAGCAGCGCCCGCCCGGCAGCTCGTCTCCTCTGCTCCCGCAGGCTGTAATGTAGCAGATCCTGCGATGTCCACGGCCCCACAACTTGGCCCAGGGTCCAACCCGCTGCCAAA
>VZTZ01036583.1:56038-106119 GCA_013400955.1 Drymodes brunneopygia
GAGCGAGAGCAGTGCTTCCGGCGTGCCCCATGGTGTTGCCCCTGGCTTGCGGTCAGAGGCTGCAGGAGGCGGAGGCGGCGGAACAGGGAAGCAGCCTTCACAGTTTGTTTACGTCTTTACAACGCACCTTGCTAACACGTAAGCGGTAAACCCCATACTTCCCCCACTGGTATTGGCTGGCCTTGTCACACCTGGCCGGCCTTGTCACACCTGCCTGCTGCATGCAGCACTTGAAAGAGAGCTGGAGAAACCTGTGTCTCTTTGGTTGCACAGAGTAGGAAACCCCTGGGGTTCATGAGGTATGCTGGCACCTACTGCAGGTGGGCAAACTTGGACTTAAATGCCCACTTCCTCCCAGTGAGGCCTGGCTCTGCACTCTGTTTCACCCACTGTAGAATCCATCTAGTCGGCATCTAAAAAAATGGTTCACCCAAAGCAGTGTGGGCTGCTGGTCTGATTTGAAAGTATCTAAGGGTTGAGTGTCACAGGGAGTGTAATGTAACACATGGTATTCTCCACACAATTCCACTTTTCTGTCCTGCATTGTCTCAGCCATAGAGTTTTAGCAGTCAGTTTAGTCTGTTTAGTGTAGTCTGTTTAATTTTAGAGCTGTGCTTGTACCACAGATTCAGTGTGGGAGATCCCAGGGCATCTTGGTGACAACCACCTTAGGGCAGCAGGCACAAAGCAAAGCCTGTCACAGGACATGGGAAGAGAGAAATTGAATGGCAAGCGATCATCAGTCGGAGATCCTCACTGGGGGCTGTGCAGGACAGATGGGGGGACTCTGAGAACATTCCCCCTTCTTGGTTATCTCCAGAGACTTCCTTTTTCCTGCAGGACTGAAGAACGGAGGTGGCAACTGGGGCCTTGGATGGGTAGGATGGGGCACAATGCCTGTTCTCAAGTGATTTGTGCTCTCTCCCCAGAGCTGCAGAAGCTGTCCTGCAGGGCCGAGCCGACTCCATTCTGGCATACCATCAACAGAACGTCCCGCGGGCAAAGCTAGACCAGGTATACCACCTGTGAACCAATTGCTCCTGTCGGCACATGCTGCCAACATCTTCCCATCCGATGTGGCCATTCTCCCCCAGCCCCTGGCTCAGCTGTGAAAGAAGGAGTTGTCAGAATGCCCTTTCAGTGGGGTGGGAAGCTGCTTTGCTGCGAAATCTCTTTGGCACAAATCCTTGCAGTTGTCAGCTGCGAAAAGTTTGGGATGGGGCATGGCATGTTTCCCTGCAGCCATGTGTGCAGAGTACCTGCTTGTGCATTCTTAGATCATGTAGTAGGACCTACATCTTTCCTGCAAGTTCCCATCAGGCTTCATTTTGGGACAGAGAGGTCTCTGGCAGGGTGCAGGGAAGAATACCTTCCTAGGATATTTCCCTGCTCAAATTTCTTCCCCTTTTCTCTGCCAGGCACCACCTGCTCCTAAAGTGCTGGGCATTGCTGAGCCACTTCCAATTAACCCTCCTGCTGCCAACACTCCACAGTCCCAGCCACTGGCCCCTCAAGCAAGTCAACCACAGCCGCAGCCTCCCCCACCACAGCCTCCAGCCCCACCACCTCAGGCCATCAGTCAAACCCCTTTGCCTGCGCCCAGCAGCCTGCCCCAGGAAGGGACAAGTGAAGATGGACGGAGAGATCTGACTCCTAACTCTTTGGGGAACAATAGCAGCAACAACCAGCCTGGAAGTAACCATCCAAATACACCTACTGCATCTGCCAGCACCATGCAGCCTGGGCAAGTAGACTCCTCTGCCACACCCAGCTCCAGCCTCCTTGGAGAGGGCCCAGGCCCAGGGATGCCAGGGAATGGCCAGGCAGGCCTGGGCCCCAGGAACACCATGAGCTCGGAAGGGCTCTCAAAGGAGCAGCTGGAGCACCGAGAGCGCTCTCTGCAGACCCTGAGAGACATTGAGCGTCTGCTGCTGCGCAGTGGGGAGGCTGAGCCCTTCCTGAAGTCCAGCCAAAATGCAGGTGAGGGGGGGACTGCCCCTCAGCCACAGGCTGCCCCTGCCCAGCCCCCTGCACCCCCTGCCAGCATGAAGAAGTATGAAGAGCCTCTGCAGTCCATGATCTCCCAGACCCAGAGCCTTGGGGGGCCCAGCCTGGAACATGAGGTGCCCCACCACCCTGGC
Source organism: Drymodes brunneopygia (assembly GCA_013400955.1). Lineage (NCBI taxonomy): Eukaryota > Metazoa > Chordata > Aves > Passeriformes > Petroicidae > Drymodes > Drymodes brunneopygia. The sequence continues at coordinate 58,180 of VZTZ01036583.1, forward strand.
GCTGACATGGGACAGCAGATGAACATGATGATGCAGCGGCTGAACCAGGATAGCCTGACACCAGAGCAAGTGGCCTGGAGGAAGTTGCAGGAAGAGTACTATGAGGAAAAGCGACGGAAAGAGGAGCAGATCAGCATCCACAGCAGGCCCATGCAGGAGATGATGATCCCACAGTCAATGGGGAGCATGATGATGCGTGGGCCTCCACCACCATACCACAGCAAGCCTGGAGAGCAGTGGCCACCAGGGATGGGCAGCCAGCTGCGGGGACCCATAGATGTGCAGGACCCTCTGCAGCTGCGGGGAGGGCCACCCTTCCCTGGGCCACGGTTCCCTGGGAATCAAATGCAGAGAGTCTCTGGCTTTGGAGGGATGCAGAACATGCCCTTGGATACTCTTGGGCCCATGAATGCCATGCAGAGGCCAGTCAGGCCTGGCATGGGATGGAGCGATGATATGTCCCCTATGGGAGGCCCTGGGAACTTTCCACAAGGCACCTTGCCCTACCCACCAGGGCAAGGGGACCCAGAAAGGTTTATGAATCCCCGTGCCAGAGAGGAGATCCTGCGGCATCAGCTCATGGAGAAACGCCCAGTGGCAATGCAGAGGCCCATGGGGATATCCAGCAACTCCATGAGCCAGGGCATGGAAATGGAGAGGATAATGCAGGCTCATAGGCAGATGGATCCATCCATGTTTGCTGGGCAGATAACGGGTGAGAGCCTGAGCAGTGCTCCAATGGGAATGGATTTTGCAGGCACTCGGGGGATGCTGAGCCCTCCTATGAGTCAGTCAGGCCTTCGGGACATGGACACACCCATGGGCCCTAGCAACCTCAACATGAACATGAATGTCAATATGAACATGAACATGAACCTCAATGTCCAGATGACCCCACAGCAGCAGATGATGATGTCACAGAAGATGAGGGGCCCCGAAATGATGACCCACCAGGGCATGAACCCTGAGGAGCTGGCCAGGGTTAGGGCTCAGAATGGCAATGGCAGTGCAATGCTAACGGGACCCCAGAAAATGATGATTCCCTCCCAGTTCCCCAATCAAGGACAGCAAGGCTTCTCGACTGCGCAAGGGTCTTACCCCAACCTGCCCCAGGAGATGGGCAGTGGCTCAGACATGTTCAGCCCTGAGCAGGGCACCGTGCCCGTTGGGAGCATCAGTGGCACCACTAGACTCAGCCACATTCCTCTGCCTTCAGCCTCCAATCCCACTCCCACACCAGGGGGAAATCTGGCCAACATGCACCCAGCACCTTCCCGGGGGCTAGGTCGCCGGCCCTCTGACCTCACCATCAACATCAACCAGATGAATTCCCCCAGTATGGGTCACCTCAAGTCTCCCACCCTTAGCCAGGTGCATTCGCCACTGGTCACCTCCCCATCTGCCAACCTCAAGTCCCCACAGACACCCTCGCAGATGGTCAGCATGCCACCTTCAAACCAGTCTGGACCCCTCAAGTCCCCCCAAGTGATGAGTTCCTCTCTCAACGTCCGGTCTCCAACTGGCTCACCAAGCCGCCTGAAGTCCCCTTCTATGGCTGTTTCTTCCCCTGGTTGGGTGCCATCTCCCAAAGCCACCATGCCCAGCCCAGGAGTCAACCAGAGCAAGCAGACTCTCAATATGAACTCATCTGCTTCCATCGGAGCACTGGATCAGGGTATGCTGGTTGTCTTGTATGTAAGTGCATGTCTGTGCTTAGTTTTAGTGAGTGTGTGGACAGGGTTTCTCCCCAGCCCACGAGCTCTCTCTGGAGCAGGAAGACACGTGTTCCTGTGCCTGGCTCTGCATCTTACAGAGCAAGTATTTTTCCCAGGAGACCAAACAGGGTCTTTTCAGGTAGATCTGTGACACAGGCAGCAAGTACTGTGTCTGTGCTGAGTAGTCAGGGGCAGGTTTATGTGGAAGTCTGTCACTGCTCTGGAGCAGGGTCTCTGCATGAGCCTTTTCAGAGTCCAGAGTGCTGGATTGTGCCAGCTCTGTGCTTTGCAGCCTCTTCTGGTCACTGCTGTCAGAAGGAGAGGACAGGGTTGCTCTCTGGTGGGAGCAAGCCACAGTGTGTGAACAATACTAAGTTGATCTCTCTCTTGCTTGCAGGTTCTCTCCCTTCTGGGCCTCGGAGCAGCTCTTCTGCACCAGCCAGTAACACCTCTAGCACCATGAATCCGAACATGCCTTTTACTTCTTCTCCAGATCCATCACCTTCTCAGAACCCCCTCTCACTGATGATGTCCCAGATGTCCAAGTATGCCATGCCCAGCTCCACACCACTTTACCACAATGCCATCAAAACTATCGCCACCTCTGATGACGAGCTGCTGCCAGATAGGCCTATGCTCCCACCTGGAAGTATGTCAGGTATCTACTTGTGGAGGTGGGCTTGTGAGGGATCAGACTGTCTGTGGCTGCCAGTGGTCCTGAGGCAGCAAGAGGAGGAGATATTAGAAAAAACTCTGATCTCCCCTTGACTGCCACATCACATAGCTTAAATTTCCCCTTGTTTGTAACAGTCTGTGCACCTCCCTGCCCTCTGCCCAGGCTGCCCATCAGCTTTTGGCTTGGGTGGAAGGACATGAGCTGGTCTGCCTTGAGGAGTCCTTCTTCCACAGGACCTGGAAGTTTTTTACCTTTACCCATGTAGATGTATTGGGGCCTCAGTTTTCATGGCTCCTGGAGTTTTCTTAGGTTCAGGACTTGGAGGCAGAGGTCTGCTGCTTAGACCCCTTGTGTTCCTGTGCAGTGGGACAGGGATGCTCTGAATGGGGCTTGGGAGTCCGGTGTTTTGAGTGGAGCTCAAGTGCCTGAACAGGCAAGGCTGTTGTTGTAGCACAGTTGTGATTTCAGGAGGCCAGATATGCTCCACTAGCTAGTGGCACTGGTGAGGACATCTAGGCAAATGAGTGTTTTTTGTCACATGGTGACCAGCCCAAAGGGGAATTCCAACATGCTCTACCACTTGATTTAGGGGTCTAAAGCTGTCTGATAAATATTTTTGGCAGTTTTGAAAATGAAAAATCAACTTTTTGACTCTTTCACTGCTGAGCAGTCACTTAGGTTGACCGCAGGCATGCAAATGCATTGGCTGCCTCCTCAGGCACTGATGGCTGCTCTGCTTTTCTGATGGGCACAAGCCTTCCCACCCAGACACCACCTGTGTTGGGCTGCTGACTGTTCTGCTTTTTTCTTCCTCAACACCCGAGGTTGTGTGGTCACTGGAGCTTGCTGGGTGGGAAATTCTGTGGCAGGCAGTGGTGAAAGGTCACTCCTTGCTGCCTTTCAGGCAGCTGAGAGCCCTGCTGAGACCATGGTGTAGGGCACATACCAAGCCAGCCAGGACTCTCAAGTCAGCAGAATGTAAGAAATTACAAATCTAGCATGGGACTGGATGAAGCTGTTTGTGGGCTCGGGATGCTGGAGTTGGGGACGCTTTTTCCTGATGTTGGTGCTTTGGAAGCCCATCTTGGAGCTGCTTACTGAGCATCATGCTCCATAATCAAGGCATTCTGAGCAGGACTGCTTGGCAGGTTTTCAGGATGTGGATTTTGCAACCCTGAAAGGTCTGTGGGAAGGGTTAACTCTTCTCTCTTTTTCCTGTCCTTAGGCGTGACGGGGAATCAGCCAAATCAACTGCACTTGAATTCTGTGGGGCCTGGATCCTCTCAGAGCCCCATGGGAATGAACCTGCCTGGTCAGCAGCCCCTTTCCCACGAACCGCCCCCCACCTCCATGATGTCCTCCCCAAACCCTCTGGGCTCCAACATTCCTATACATCCGAGTGGGCCAGGGGCAGGCGTGCCCCCCCAGAACCCCATGATGCTGCCCCCGGGTCCCCAGGACTCGTTGAACCAGCAGTGTGGCCCTGTGCCCAACAGTTCACAGATGATTCCGTCTAACCAGCTCGTGTTCCCTCGCATGCAGCAGCCCCACAACGCCATGCCATCTCCTGCCGGAGGCATGCCCATGGCCCCCAGTGCAGGCGGTGGCCCTGGGATGCAGCAGCATTACCCACCAGGGATGCCCTTGCCGCCTGAGGACCTTCCCTCCCAGCAGCCTGGCCAGATGCCCCCTCAGCAGCACATGATGGGCAAGAATATCCCACCTCGGATTGGTGACCCCTACCCGCCCGTGCTTCCTGGGGTGGCGTCGGTGCTGAACGACCCCGAGCTCAGTGAGGTCATCCGCCCCACGCCCACGGGGATCCCGGAGTTTGACCTGTCCAGGATCATCCCGTCAGAGAAGCCAAGCAGCACCTTGCAGTATTTCCCTAAGAGCGACAGCCAGGCACCCAAATCTCAGCCTTCCAACCTCCACCTCATGAACCTGCAGAACATGATGGCTGAGCAGCCTCCCGTGCGTCCAGGTATGAATGCTCCCAGCCTCCCCGGGCAGCAGGGCGTGCAGAGGGGACTCAGCATGCCCATGTGCCATCCTGGACAAGTGCCCATGCTGGGCAGGACAGGCATACCGCCTCAGCAAGGCATGATGGGCAACAGCATGCACCAGGGCATGATGTCTCCACAGCAGAGCCTGATGGCCCAGCAGAATTTCATGCTGATGCAGGCCAAGCAGAGAAGCATGTCTGTGTCGGGGGAGATGTATGCCCAGACAGGACATATGATGTCACCTCAGGGCTCTCTCATGGGGCCCCCGCCTCAGCAGAACCTCATGGTCACACACCAGATGAGGCAGAGGAGTGTCTCCCTGGACAGCCAGATGAGTTACATCCCCGGGCCTGGGAACATGGCGAACTTGCCTTTCTAACCCCGACTGGCACTCAGGGCTGGGGAAGGGATGGGGCTGCCCCTACAAACATTTTTAAACCTTCCTGTGAGGGTGGGTTGGGGGCCAATACTGGTGGAGGACACCATGTGAGATGCTTTTCATATCGGATTCGCATCTACGCAGCAAACCAGATGTGCAGTAAACTTGATGTGAATTGGGTTTCTTTTTCCTTTTTTTTGGGGGGAAGGGGAGGGTGGAGAGGCTGGGAGTGGGGCTATTACTTTGAACCCTGTGTGGTGACCAGGGACATCCAGACCTTGTGGCAGTTTGTAAAGTTTTCACTTATAGTTTTCCTCCGTCAAGTGTTTTTCTTGCCCTTTTTTTCCCTCTATTCTTTTTTCCTTCCTTTTTAAGCAACCAAAATGTGCAGGAGGGTTTTTGGAACTAGCTGTAAATAGGTCGCTGGGAAAGGCAAAATTTGTGCTGGTTTTTAATTGTTCTGTATTTCTGTGTTTTAATAGAAGCCTCAAAACATGTTTTAAAAAACAGAAAGGGAAAAAAAACATGCTAAAGGCAACAGACAAGGATTGAAAACTCTCCTTGGGGGAGGCAGGACGATCCCCAGGGTGCACAGGGTGTTGAGAGGTCCCATTGTAGAGTGACTCTGTGTCAGACCTGAGTTGTTCACACATCTGAATGGTTTTGCATGTGTGGGAGAGGGGGTGGTGCAGTGTCATGTGGATCTCAGGTCCTGTGGATATATGGATACTATGCCGAGTACACAAACATAACCACTGACCAAGGGCCATTGCAGGGGCCAGAGCTGTAGCCCCAGTGAAATGCTGCAGGAGCGGTGCTCATCTGGCAGGTCAGAGGCCACAGCTTTACAGGATGCATGATTGTCTGCTTTCTGGAGAAGCTGCTGTGTCTGGGATGGGAAGGATGCTGGCCCTTCAGCTGGAGAAGCATCAAGAATCTGGGCTTCGCAGATGGTAACATGCTGGACCTGAAGGTCTTGACCAGCTCTGTCACCTCTACTCCCTTCTCTTCCCTTCATGCTGTGTCCCCTCTAGGAAAGGTGTTGTGGTGTGTAGGGACAGATGGGCTTTGAGGTGAGTGAGGTGATGCATTCCAGTGCTTCCAGGAGAGGCTAGCTGGGAATCCTGATCTTCTGCAGCCTTCCTACACCAGTTTATTACCCATCCTTTACCCTTTGCCACCGTGTCACTCCCCCGCCATTGAATGCTCTCCCAGGTTTTCCTTGTGCTTGTCAGTCCTTGATCTGCAGTTTTGCAGGCAGTCTTCACTCCATCATAACCTGAGCTACTGGCAGAAGCCCTGCCCTATGGCACAGGAGAGGTCCAGCTCTTGAAGAGGACCTGTCCCTGAGTGCAATACTCTACCTCAGCATTCAGTGTCGGCAGCATGGCCATCCTGTGCTTCAGAAGAGGCCAAAGTTGAGTTGCAGTCTCTCATTCCTAGCCTGGCAGAAGCATGCCATTTGGACAACTCTGGCTTTTCTGGATGCACTCCACCCTCTCCATCCTGTACTCCATAAGGTCTTCCTGCATGTAGCCCTGATGGTCTTTCTCATGTTTTTTCACAGAAGGCAATGTGTAATGCACACACGTTTCTGCACACATCACAGTACCTCTGGATCTCTGTGGGGACTTGAAATTCCAGCATCCATTGGTCAATCTGGGGCACACAATTGCTGGAGGAACACCGCTTGGAGGATTATCTCTGCAGAACCAGGCTTAACACACTACCTCTCTTAGAACAGAAGCTCACCTTTCCCAACGTGCTGTTGCAGGGAGGAGAGGGCTTTGGAAAGGGAGATTGCCAAGTAATGAGTGAACAGCAACACTTTTTATCATTTTGCAAGCTGTTTGGAAAGGCTGGTGGGTACTGAAATGTCAGCCCAGCAGCTGTCCTGATCCAGTCTGTGAGAAGATGGAATCATAAAGTCCAGTTAGGAATAAATTGAAGCTTTGGGGTATTTTGTAGTGAACAGTGCTGGGTGAGAAGCATGGGTTTGGATCTGAGGAAGGATCTTGCTTGAGTCTTCTGCTTTGTGGGGGTTTGTTGTATACAATGTGAACAAGTAATATTTTTTGAAGGGGTAGAACAGGAAACAATCATGAGAAGTGCTCCTTCCTGCCTTGGCAGTTGGAGCAGAAGAATAATCTTCAGCCCAGGCTTTGGACCTGACATGTTAGCTGGTTGGATTCTCGATCCTTTCAGTGTGTGTTTCATGTGGGAGGATGTGGCTCAAACAGATGTAGCTCTTTCTAAGCCTGACTTGCCTGAAAGGCTGTAGCTTGTCTTGGCTGCACTTCAGGGTGTTGGCTCCTGGTAGTTTCTTGTAAACATCCACATACCAATTACAGTCCCAAACTTTGCTCATCACCCACCAGCAAGTCTCGGCTAATTTGAAGCCATAACATTTTCTATATGGAAGTTTTTTTGTTTGTCTGTAGATAACTGTTGTTTTAGCCTGGTTGAGATCTCCATGTGTTTGTACTTCCCCTGTTGTCTGGACCTTTTGCCCAGCCCGACACAGAAGTTGCCTGCAGTTTGCAGTCCTTACTGTCAGCAGCACATTGTCCCTGTATCAGCAGGAGCTTGCAGGCTGTGGCACATGCTGTGCAGCACTCAGGAGATGGGTGCTGAGTGCTCACGGGTACATGGCAGTGCGATACTATTTCTGCCTGGCAACAGGAGGAAGACCTGTCCTTCAGTGACAAATAAAAAGCTAAGTCTTTTGACTCAGCAGCCCTGGATACAAAAGGGAAATCTTGATGCTAGGTCAGAGCAGAGAACTCTGGAGCAGCAGTTGGTGCTCTTCTGCAAAATCACACTGCCCTGGAGCTAGCCCTACCCCTACCACTGTGATGGCTGAACAATGGGGAAAAGAAATGCTGCCTAACACCCCTGTGCCCTGGGTGCTGCTCCCAAGCATGTCTGTGAAAAGCAGTGTGGCAGGAGTTCCTTTGGCGGCTCAGTGACAGCCAGTCCTTGTAAGACCCGGGCAAGGTTTGCCATCAGCTGGTTGCCCACTGCTGTGACCTGTGTCTAGTCTTGTGTCTTGTAGTTTATTGCTCGGCTCCTCACCTCAGTTCTGTGTACTGACTCCACCTAATCACAGTAGAAGGTTTGCCCATCTTTTAGTCATGACATTGCCATGTTTTTCCAGCTCCAAAAAAGCAATTGCTGGGAAACTGCATCTTTCAGTATGTCGGATAATCACACACCTGGAATTAGCTTTCACATTGAGGTAAAGGTGACTGACCTGTTCTCTGTCATCCCATGGAGAAACTTCCCCAGTCATTTTGTACCATTATATAAATATATATATAAATATAAATATATAAATACAATATGTGAAGACATCTTATTGGTTTTTATTTGAAACAATTTTTAGGCTTGTTTTTGGGTATCTGTGCTGCCTGTAATGTATTGACCTGTTTTATAGGTGCCTTTTTATTAAAAAGACAAATTTCAAGACCTGACCCTGTGCCTGTCTTTTTCCACGTGATTTTCCACAGGACTGCAATGGAGAGAGAGAGTGCAAGAGGTGCTGGAAGGGTTGTGTGGGCATTGGGGGAGCCCCTTCTCTGCAGTACTCCCAGGCACGCGTTCATTCATGCGTTCCCTTACTTGCACTCACCCGTGCATGCTCCGCCGCCTGCCATGGCCCTGTGATCACTGTGTGTATGTAGCAGGATGCTCTGCTGAAACCCCAGCTCTGTCTCCTGGGAGACTTGGTTGCCCTGCAGGAAATGCAGAGCAGTATGCTGTTGTGAGGGTCTTCATGTTCCCGTCTTTGTGGTTGCATTCATCAGAGACCAGGCCTTCCTCTGGTTTGTCTACTGGAGCCTTGTTTGCAGAGCACAGTAGAGGACTGGGGGTGCAGAGGGGATGCTGTGGATGGTGGTGGCATTGCCTTCCCACACACCATCCTCCTACTCTCTGCAGGAGCCACCTTGGAGCTCCCCTTGGCTCAGTCCCCCTTCCAGGTGGCCTGGATGGGCAGAGTACCTCTGCCTCACTTGGTAGCCATGGGATAGGGGCTGAGCAGAGCTCCATAGGGAAGGCTGAGGGTCTGTCCGAGGGCTGCAGGGGTGGCTTTGGCAGCATGAGTACTTAGCAGGGAAGCCTACTCTGGGGCAAGGTGTTGTGACAGCTATGCAAACCTTGAGGAGACAGCAAGCATTTTGCTGAGTGGAAAGCAGAGCTTCCTCTGTGGTGAAGGAAAGTTCCTCTTGCTTTCTTCTTGTCGCCATGCAGCAGGCTGGCTGCAGGCAGCTGGGGGAGGAACAATGGCAAGTCTTTGGGGAAGGTCTGCCAGCTCTGAGCCAGGCCAATCTCAGGCTGTCTGAGCCAAATGTAGGTGTAAGGGCAGCTTTCCAGTCAGCTTAGCAGCTGCTGTAAAACTGGGGCAGGAGGTGCTGCAGTCAGTGAAAGACGCTCCGTAAAGCAGAGAGGTAATGTAGGTCTGGACTGATTCTGAACACAGCAGAGCCTTCTGCGGCACTGGTGAAGGGGAGTCTGAGCAAGGTGCTCCTCTGAGCCCTTTGATCAGAGCTTGTCAGAAAGGTGCCATCTGCCCACTTAGTGCTCTCTGATGCGTCTCCCTTGAAGAAAGCGACACAGTTGCAGACAAATGCTCACAAGCACTTGAGAAGATGGTGTTTTATTCACCTGCTTATTACAGCTTACCTCAAAACTTCCTAAAGATTTGTACATACAAGTGCTAAAAGCTACAGTAACAACATGTGTAATCTGTTCACTCTAATTTGCGTGCAGATTTTCTTTTTACTTTGTGACCGCTGTAAGAATGTTATACTTTGACTTATTTTTTTCAGTAACATTTTCATGTAGAAACACAGTTGTCACCATAACCTGCTGGGGAGATGTTTACAATGTATCTACAATGGGTTTTCTCACTGGTACAACCATAGAGAACACAAGTGCAGGCTTAAGAGACTTGCCCTTCTCTTCTGCATGTATATGTGCTTGAACAACCACAGTCGCCATTACGTGAAAGTTTCATCTTTGAAGACGCAGTGCTGCAGGAAATAGTGGACTGCCTTATACTAGGTGAATTTTCTCCTCAAGTCACAATGTGGGATCAAGCTATTGAAATCCCTGCCTGAGCCAGGCTGAGGTAACGTGACCCCTTCCATAATGGCTGGTCTTTTCAGCAGGGCCCTTGAGTACCATGAAGTTCACCTGGCACCGAGCACTCTGCCAGTGGGATGAACTTCAGAAGTGAGGTAAGCACAAAATTCCTGCTGCTGCAGGAGAACTAACATTGTTTGGACATTGCTTGAAATGTGAGGTGAAGGGTAGAGCAGATTTTAAAGTGTGCTCGGGATGAGGATCGTGCTCATGTGACATTGGTATGTATGGCTCTCCTATAGTTCAGGCCACAGCACTCTTTAGGAACAGAAATGTCATGGAGCAGCGTCATAGGCCAGCTGCCATGTTAAACTGTGACAAGACCTCCTAGGCATCAGCAGGCTGTCTTGAGTCTGCTGGGGCTTCCCTGCACACCAGCCTGCAGTACAAGAATTAATGATGGGGAAAGCTGCTGCTCTTTTTGAACCAAATTATCATCAAGCTGCCCTGATCTGAGCAGTTTCTGTATACTTGCAGTTCAGGGCAAGATCACCACCCAGTTTTGTCCTCTGTACACCTGGATGCTTTTACTTAATCTGTAAAAGCCCTGTAGATGCAGGTGAAGGAAAACTATCAGAAAGCATAGTGCAAAGCAAAATGCCACATTTCCTCTATCCTTTCTTAAAACAAAGAGAAATTATGCAAATGAGCTCTTTCCCTTACTCTGGGGCAGTGGGTCTCCTTGCTCTCAGAACCCATAAATAGCCGTACAACTAGCTGCCAGAAGAAAAAGTTATACCATCAGCCTTACAAAGCTGTGTGGTTTCTCTCTCCTGTGTGCAGTCACAAGACAGAAGCCAGCTCGTCAGATGGTGTTCTTCCTTAAAGGAAAACTTTTGCACAGTCAGGCATTCAGTTCAGCAGCCACTCACAGGAGATCATAACAGCAGTACAACAGATCAAATGAGTGGGGAAGGATGCCACTGGTGTCAGGAAAGGAGTCTGTGACAGTCAAGTCTTTCAGTCTGTGGGAAGACCTCCTGGCATGAGATGTGTTGGGAAGATAAACGTGTTGCGGTTGACTGGGGGGATGTCACGCAGTGGGAGGAAAATGTGGCAGTCAGAGAGTGTCCAGCACTGTATGTCCATGCTATCAGATAGAGCTTTGCAGCCCCCATTAGTCCTATCTGCATCTCTCCAGTTGCTGTGGCCACTGAGTCCCACAGCTTCTTTTGGACATGTCTGTACCAACCTGAGCTAGTGAAATGGAGAGCTGCCTACTGACATGATTCATTTACTTGGCCGCACTTTTTTCCTTGTCCCTGGCACCCTAGTTCTGTGCCTGGCTTTGTGCACAAGATGCCTGCAGTTAGTTTTCCGAGGGAGAGGTGGGAACGCCAGGTTCAACCCACTCGAGTTCATCCAGCCCCACAAGAATGACCGTCAGACATCCAGCATTCCCCAAGAGCTGCCAGGTGGATCTCTACAAGTATGAGAACCAGGAAGATCCAAGCAAGGTATCTGATGGGATTTGCGTGTCTGGTGGCTGTTGGTCCTGTTTCCTGAGGAGTGAAGAAAAGTTGTGGGTATACTTGTGAAACCTGTAACTGAGACCACAGCAAGTGTGCCAGTGGGAAGGAAAGCCCCAGGCCAGTTCTGCCCTACAGGCAGCCTTTCCCAGCTAGAAAGTAGAGATGGAGGTGGTGTTATCAGACTCTATCCCACTACCCTTCCTTGTCACGTCCAGGATCTCCTGCAAGGTCTCCTGGCTTATGCAGCCAAGCTCCTGCAGGATCCGGAAGAAGTCATTCCGGAACTTGACCCCAATAAAGGCATAGAGGATGGGGTTGAGGCAGCAGTGTGTGAAGCCGATGGCCTCCGTCACCATGATGGCTGTGTCCAGCTGGTCTTCCAGGAGGCAGTTCTTGGTGAAGGCTTCTAGCTTGGTAAGTGTGTTCAGGAAGATGACAATGTGGTATGGGCTCCAGCAGAAGAGGAAGATGCCTGTGACCAGGATGGCCACACGGACAGCTTTTTGCCTCTGCAGGCGCTGGGACTGACACAGTGCCCGGATGATGGCCACGTAGCAGTAACACATGACCAGCAGAGGCACAAAGAAGCCCACGGTGTGGTAGAGGAAGCGGGTTGCTAGCCATGCATTGTTTCCATCAATCCCAACCTCTGGAAAATAGCAAATGCTGCGGTTGCTGTCATCTGTCCAGACTTCCATGAAGATGAGATCGGGTAAAGTCAGAAGCAATGAGCAGAGCCAGACAGCCATGCAGGTGAGGTGGATGGAGCGAGCTCTGCGTTTGCGGTAGGTGTGGATTGCATAGACAATGGCCAGATAACGGTCCACCGCGATGCACCCCAGCAGCATGCTACTGCAGTAGAAATTGATCTTGTGGACAGCACTGAGTATCTTGCAGAGGAACTTCCCAAATACCCACCCAGCCAAGCTCTCCACCACGCTGAATGGGAAGGTCAGCAACAGTGCCAGGTTGGCCAGGGTGAGGTGGAAAAGGAAGTTTTCTGTGGTGGTGCGAGACCGCTTGAACCTCTCTAAAATGACCAGGACCAGGGCATTGCCCAGAGTCCCCAGCACAAACATCAGCAGATAGATGAGGGGCATGAAGACCTTTCTGAAGGGGTCTCCCTGGTTGCCAACCACAGATGAGGCTGGGTTGAAGCAAAAGTAGCCCTCCAAAGAAGGGGTGGTGTTCTCAGCTTCATAGTAACCGCTCAGCTCCACCTGGCTCTGGGGAACAGAGAGAGTCGTGTTAATGGCGGGGAGTTTCTGGACACAAGAACCCAATCCCTCAGCTGCACCTGGCAGACCTAAAGTAGAGCAGCTCCATGTCCTGCAGCCCACCTGCATCAGGAGGGGATGCTGTCTGCAGTGTGATGACCTTGGAGGCCCCTCCACTGCCAGAAGGTGCAGCAGCAGGTGGAGAGGGTTCTCTCCATCTGTGACAGTGAGGGCTGCTCAGTCTCTAATCTTTAACTGGAGTATTTGGGGATGTATTGGTGTCCAGTCAGATGATCAGTTTCATCTTTTGGTTCTTGCCAAGTTACCTGCTGGTGAATTTTGCTTCCTCACATAGAATGGAACCCTCCTCCACCAACTTTCCCAATTTTTCCCACCCATTTCTGACATGGACCACTCCTCTCCTGCCTGCTGTCAGGTGTAAAGGTAGGATTCACCACACAGCACATCTGTACCTCAAATTCTATGCAGTAAACCTCTCCTCGTCAGAGGCCTGAGAGCTGCCTACAACAGAGAAAGGTCAAGTGGGGAGAGCAGCAGCTGTCCTTTGAGATTGCTTTCCACACAGTTGGAGGAAGGTGTGGGGCTGGTGTTCAACATAATGAGAGGAAAGCCTCTGAGGCACTATCGTGCCATAGTTACAGGAATAAATGATGGAGAGAGAGAGATCTGTTCTGTTGATAAACCTTTCAGTTCAGAATTAATTGTAGTCAGAGCAGGAAAGGGAAGGGAAAACACCACTCGGATCCTAGGCTGATACCCAGTAAGGGAAGTGCAATAGAGCTGCTGCAGATGTGGTTTGCCCTCAGCTTGCTGTATCTTCTTGACCAGCCTGTAATCAGGCTGAAGCTGTGGGCAAGTCTCAAGTGCTGGGAAGCTGGAATTCTGTTCAGTATGAGCTCCCTGGATGGTGGCCATGCTTCAGCTGGTCTTGCACAAAAAGAGAGCAGTGGAAGAGGAAGCTTGTGGCAAACTGAGAATTAGTGACAGCTAGGAAGAGCTCAGCAGCAGTCACCCTGAGGTCCCCCACCCACGTCCTCTCTGGAGACCTGTGCTGAGACTTCAGTGTTGACCACAGCGGAAGTCTCTGCTCATGCTTTCATACCTTTCACTGCCAGCTGCAGCCGTTTGCACCTGCTGCTCCTTCCCTCATTAGCCAAAGTTCCTGTCTAAAAATACCAGCCCTGCTTTACACAGTTTTAGACTTGATTTTGGGGGTGTCTGCTCACCCGGTGGGCTACTAAGCAAAATTACTGTGACCAGCCTGGAGTCTTGCATTGTGCCTAGCTAGGGAAGGGTGATTTATGTTTCTTCTCTCTCAGACAGCTTTCCCTGGGTAATGCACTGGGTACTTCTGCACATGAGTGGGGGGAGGGAGCGGGGGGGGTGGTAAAGAGGTCACTTGGCAGCAGCAGGGCTCATCTAAATTGCTCTGCTGCTGAAACCATCTGCATGATTCCAAGAGGAGCCTGGGCATGTTGATGGGGCAGAAGCCTATGGACCATTACCGAACTCATAGAGCAGACAGCTGGCACAGGCAGTCCCCAAGCAGTGGATGGTAGGAGGGTGAATGAGTCCTTGGGAAAAGTGTGGAACAATCCTGCCCGGCTCTTGCTAATGTAACTGTGGGGCTGCAAGCCTTTGGTGAGAATCATTTTGTATTACTGAAGAACTTTTATTTTTCTGGTTTCGGGTATGATTTTGGAGACCAGAGATTGCTGCTAAAGACAAAAGCCTTAAGAAATCCCTCACAAATATTTTTTTCCCCAGCTTGAAAGTATTTCCTGCCTACTCTGTACCCGGACCTTTCATGAGGAGTTATCAACACACATAGAAATCTGTGATGTTGTTGCCACAGCCACATCCTTGAACCTCTCCGAGAAAAAACAAACAACCAACCAAAAAAGCCCAACCAAAACAGCCCAACAAACAAACAAACAAAAAACCCCTAAAAAACTGTAGCAATTTGGTGCAGTGACCAAACCATGCTGCTCAGGCTGTGCAGGTGACTGTGCTGAAAACCCCAAATAGATTATATGTTGGAATGGGAAATTTCATTGGGAAGAGGTTGGACGATTCCAGCTTTGAAGGGAAAAACTAAATTATGGAAAATGGCTGGGTTTGCTGGCTGGAGTGTCAGTCCTCCCTTGGAGCCATGCCAGTGCCATCGATAGCAGTGGATGGGCACCTTGGGCAGTGTTCAGTGGCTTTGGCTGCTGACCAGTTTCCAGCATTGCCTTGTATTTGGAGTCAGAAGTGCAGAGGCTGAGTGCGACTATCAGACACCATCTGATTGCTGTGGGGAGCAGGTAGGGAGGGCTCTTACTGTAAACCATTGGCTGTGGGTAGGGAAAGTGTGTGCAGAGCTGTTTGAGTCGTCCTCTCCTGCATCTCTGAGAAGAGTAGCATGTGTGGGTAGGACTGGACAGAGAGGAGTTGGAGACAAATAAAAGAGGATGAAAGATCAGAGTCTGGGCTGAGACAGGAAGCGCAGGGACCAGAGCTGCAGGAGATGCACTGAATATGACAAGCTGAGGCTTCTGGGGACTCTACTACAATCCTCATTGCTAGGACTGGAAGTGGGTGGCTGCCTGATCTGGGATGGGATAAGTCAACAGTGTGCATGCAGAGGGACCTTTGTACAGGTCTCCTGCATGACAATTGCAGCAGATTTGGGGGTGGGAGAAAAGGTGGTGTCTCTTTCTCCAATAGAGCAGTGAAGCACATGCCCAGGAAGGCTGTTCCTGTGTGCTTTTTGTTCAGGGATCCCTTTACCCCTATAACCTGCATCACAGAGTTCTTCTGGTCTCCGTGTGTCAGCTGTTTTTCTCAGTTCCCCACAACTGTCAGCAATCAAAACATTTGGCTGCAGAAGTGAAGCAGCTTGTGCTCTGTTACGGATTTTCCACGCGAATCATTCCCTTCTAGTCAATGCCAGGGCTGGGAGCAGCACATTTCATTCCCAAAACCTTAAAACAGTAATTGCCAACATCAGTACAACTTACTGATGGAGCTTCTGCTCACAATTTCTCCAGGAGCTGAACCACGGAAATCCAGGAATAAGACCAAGGCCTGTGGAAATACCATATTACTGTAGTGTAGGTGCCTGTACATTCTTGAGTCATGTTGGTCCCATTGCAATGACAACTGGCCTGAGGAACCTCAGGGAACCTTGTGTAGATCTCAGTGGTTCTTCTGCAACTGTGTTTTTGGTTGTCTAGTCTGCAGCTGAGGAAGGTTAGCAGACAAAGCATTTTTACTGTGGGGAAATGGGGTTATAATTTTTGGAGAAATGGGGTTATCATTTTGGGCACGGTACTTTTCCACAAGGTTACAGAGTCAAATGGTCTCACATGGTATCAAAATTTAGGTGAGATCCTCACTGTATTCATTGTGTGATACTGAAATAAATGCCCTTTCGGTGCAAATGTTCTCATCATTTTTCCTTCCATAATTGCTCAACTGATTGAACAATCCTCTCTGCACAAGGCAGGGTTTGTGTTGCCACTTTGACAAGACACTTTGGAGGCCTTTTTTTCCCAAATCTCTGTGGGTAGGTTGCTGCTACAAACACTGAGTGTAAGTAAAGCAACATTTGGCACCACCAAAGCAAATACAGTGATGCTCATGTGACATCTGTGGCCTCCCTGTTCCAGGGAGGGAGTCAAATCTAGGAAGCTGCCAGGAGACAGAGGTGGGAAACACCTATGTCAAACTCCCAACTGCAGAAGTATGAGAAAAGGTCTAAAACTCTTCCTGCTGTGGGCATTTAGTCCTAAAATCAGCTGGGTTTCCCCCCCTCCCCCATGGGGTCTCCTTTATGATGTAAAAGAATTCACAGCAGAGATAAAATCACTAAGCTAAGGATTATGGAAAGTTTTGTATGCAAAAAAAATGAGGTGAAAAAGGTTTGAGTTTGGTTTTAACCTCTCAGCAAATTTTAGTGCTGCCACTGAACTTCAACAAAGGTCAGGGAAAGAAGTGTCTTCTCCAATTAAGTTTTATAGGAATGACCACCATTTGCCAAGGATTTTTATACTGGATGAATCAGAAAAGAAATAAGGAGGGTAGGGCTTGCTCCTTGCTCTTCCCTGGTGTGTAGAAAAAAAGGACAAACAGAATATTTGGTAACGATTGAATCCAACATTTCTCTTTTTGGAATGACTAATCCTGAGGTCTGCTGCAGGGAGCCACAGTAGTAAAAAAATAAATTCTGAGATGCAATATTTGAAAACCAGGGTAATGATAATGCTGCTGTGTACTTCCTGTTGGATAGTACAACATACTTTAGATCCCGACTTGTTGCTCTTTTTCACTTGTAAAGGCTGGGAAGAGAACTATGAGGTTGAATACCTAGTGTCATCACTCCCTGTTAGAAGAAGTACTTGCAATTTATCTTCCACTCTTTAAAAAAAATCCCCTCTTGAAAATATATACTGCATATTCCCCTTTCAGCAGAGTCTGTGGCAGCCTGTATGGGGAGAAAGCAAGCAGGGTGGCCATACCAAGGGTTTTCACACACGGAGAGAGAAGAGTGAGTTTGCTTGGGTATTCCAGTTGTGTAAGGAGACTGGATAAGGTGTACAGGGCTTTGCACGCTGTGTACACGGTCATTTATACCACTGAAGGCTGGTGCAAAAGGTGCCCGGCTCAGAATAAGTGCTTTACGCCCACATCGTGCTAATGGCTGTGCAGAGAGCAGGGCAGCAGGGAGCAGAGGCTGGGAGAGGCTGACAGCACAGGATTGGACTGCTGGAGCGCCGCTCTCCAGGTGAGTCACCTGGCCCTTTGCAGAGACTCTGGTCTGTGTCCTCACACAAGGACAGTACTCGGGCTTAGTGCTTGCCAGTACAGGTCCCAGTAGTTGGGCAGCTTTCCTCAACGGAATATCCAGCATCCCTGGATCACAGTGGCTGCAGCCACTCTATGCTGGCTCTCGGCAAGCATCAGTGTTGTGCTTGTGGTCAAGTCTGGACTTAAGGGATCGAAGGACTGATTACACTGGCATAAGAAATGGCTCACGCTCTGCCAACAGGAGGATTAGAAGATGGATGGCCAGAAACCTGGCCTTTCAGCCCACCCCAGCTCTACCTGCCATCCCTCTTATCAAGCAAAGCCAGGCCCAACTCACCAAGTCATAGGTCTCTGATGAGTAGCTGACAGGCCCCATGGTTTTAGGGGCAGGATCCGCCTCTCCTCCAGGAGTTTCTACAAAAGTTCTTTTCTGGGGCGCAGCTAATCATTTAAGTGAGTACAGAGGACAGAATTTGCAAGGCAAATGAGGCTTAGACATCCGATTGATGTAAAGGTTAGCATCTAGCATTTTTTTTTAGTAGTGCTATAAGCTGATTTTTAAAGTTTCATATTCCTTTGGTCTGTACCAGAGAAGATCCAGAACATCCTTAGGTCTTCCCTGGAAACCTTCAGGGCTCTTGTTCACAGCTGTCCTTGTTCTGGGTGGTCCGAAAGTCTTTGAAAAATTCTGTGCCATGGACCACCTTTACCAGAAACCTTCTGGATTCAGGCACTTCTCTGGAGCTGTGCAGGACTTTGAAGCCATGGGTATGGTCTGTATGATCATTGCCCTCTGCCTTGGGATCCTCCTGGCTGCTTTAACCCCAGTGACTTGTGGTTGTCTTCTGCTCCTTCTCCTGCTCTTTGCCCCTCATCTGGGCTTGGGGGAGTGTGAGGTGGCTTGCACAGGAAAGCAAAGCCTTGGCAGCCACTCTGCAAGTCTAGAGTAGGGCTAGCAGGGGCTGGGCAGCTTGACTTCACAAGGGTAACAAAGGAGAATCAAGATGGTAAATCAAGGTTTTCTCTGCTCAGAGAAATGGGCATTTTGGGACAGTGATGTCACAGCAGTAGACTCATAGTGAGAATGCCCTGGTCTGAGTCAGTAGACTAGGATGGCAGTGCAGCTGGCATTTTGGCAGAAAACTTTTCCTGTACGAGGAGCTGAGATGGCTTGATGACCACAGTTCTTGTCCTCCTCTTGTCTAGGTACAGCTGCACCAAGGCCTCTCTACCAGCAAGGACTCTGGTGGAACTTTGGACTGGTGAAGAAGGAGGTGGTGTTATTCTCGTGAGCACTGCTTGATTACAACCACTCCTCCTGCTTTTTAGATCCCGACTTGTTGGGCGCCTGCTGCCCCGAGGATGTCGCTGTCCTCCCCTGCCTTGAGAACTGTTGCGTGCACCTGCATGTGCTCATCAGCCTCTGGGCACACCTTCTCCTGAGAGGACAGAGAGCAGCAAAACCGGAGGGAAGCCATAGAGACCTCACAACGTGCCTCACTCGCAGGGAGAACACAGACTGAGGAAGCCCTGTCCAGAAGCCCTGTACTGCAAGGGCTGAGGGGTAAGGCGAGGACTGGGGTACCACTGGGCCTGGGGAGGACTGAGAGGTCAGGAAGAATGTTCTCAATCAGCTAGAACTGGAGGGTGAGGCCTGTGCCTTTTGCTGCTGAGGGTGGAAAAATAACTACCTAGAGACACCTGTAGATGTGAGGAACTAAATAAAACCAGGAATGACCTTGTCCTTTTGCATGTATTTTGGAAAAATATTTGAAGAAAAATTTGTCTGCAAAGCAGTAACTACTAAGACCCTTCTCATTCTGTCTCGGGTTGTCAAAATCCATGTGTAAGTAACAGCTGTCTAAAAATAAATGCCAATTCCCAGCCTGTTACGATCTGTGGTTGCGACTCCTACAGACTGTGGCTCAGTCTTTTATTCCTACGTTTGTGTTGGCTCTGTTTTAATGGCTCCATAGCGAAGACCCGTTACGCTTCCAGGCGTTTCCTTACGAAACTGGCTTAAAAGGGAAGGGCTAGGCCTGAGGAAGCGGGACGAGCGGACAGCCCCACAAACGCGCCCCCCTCACGCTCGGTGCGGCCTGACGTCTGGCGCACGCCGAACGTACGTACGTACGTTCGTACGTGGTGCGTGTGGACTGGGGCGGTGCCGCCCGCCGGGAGGGGGAGGGCGCACGGGAGGAAGGAGGAAGCCGCCATCTTGGAGCGTCGAGTCGCCATAACAAGGCACCGGGGGAGCGAGAGGATTTTGTACCTGGGCGAGGGGGAGCGCGGCTGGTGGCGGTGAGGACGGGCCAGGGTGGGCACGGCTCCATGGGAGCAGGACGNTTGAGCGCCTCGAGGGCTCCTTTTGTGCCGGGCCCAGCCGAGGGGAAGGGAAAGGTCCGGAGCTGCTGCCCCGGCCGGCCGCCCGCGCCCGCAGAGCACAGATATGCGACGGAGGCCCTTTTTTTTTGTCAGTCCGTCGGTTTGCGAAATGGTGGCATCTCTTATAGGAACGGGTAGATTTGTTGGGTTCCGTGAGACTGTGCGTTATTTTTAACCTCTGTTCTTCTAAAGGGTAGTTACGAGAGTGAGGGCATAAGAGACTGAGAGGTTTCATTTCCTACACTATTGGAGAACTTCTTGGCGTTGGGATTCGGCTCTCATTGGCGTCTCTGGCTACTTCCGTGGCTCGTCTTGTTTTTATGAAGTTAATGGCCAGGAGAAATATCTCTTCGAAGATGCCTTGAAAGTTAACTAGCAGAAAATCCTGGTATCGCAAACTTTAAAATTTTTCTGTGAAGCCAGAATTGACGCACTTGAAAACAGCTGGGAAGTCTGAATTCCTTTTCCGCTCTCTTGAAATGCTCTTCAACGTGCCTTTTTATTCACTGGGAAAACATGCATTTTGTTGTGAATGCCGAGGTTAGGAAGCAGTAGTCTGCTGTTTTTTCCTTTGTATTTTCCCAAGATGCAGATGCTTTGTGGTGGGAAAGCGCAGGCAAGCCTGCTTTTTGTTCCAAAAGCTTTTGGACTAGGGACGTTTTGTCTCACTGGTACCATTGTAAGGAGTCTTTAGCTCTGGTCCATGCTTGCTTTATCTAAGGGGCAGACTTTGTATTGTCTTTCCACAGTTTTACAACCTTTCTGTTACATACAGAGTCAATATTAAGTCACGTGTATGAAATGTTATCTTCTGAGCACCACATAAGTTGTCTCTGGCAGCAGGAAGGTAAGGTCGCAAGCAGGAAGCTGGATAACCAGCAGTGTTACTGCCTCAGTTCAGGCTCAGTCACTTCGACTCAAAGAGGCAACTGCTCTCAGTTCAGCATAATGGTGTTGTTTCGTCACTGTTCTGAATAGCCTCAAATCAATACCTGGTTGAAAACTGGGGATAGGCTTGTTGAGCTAGCATTTTGGGTTGGAAGAGTGTAAGCTGTTGGTTTGTGTTTATATAATTTATATTTCCTTTTCAAACCAAACAGGGCAATCAGAGTGATGTAAGGGTTTTGTCAGTTCTAACTGGAATATTCACTTATAGTGTAGTCTTGCTTCCTGTCACAAACTTAGGCATAACATTATTGCTCAGCATTTTAGGGCTGGTTGGCTGCATCCCAGAAGTGGGGGAATAGAAGAGCTATCAAAGCAATTGATATACTTAATAGTTACTTTATGGGAGGGGGCAGGTAGTGGAGGGTTGCTGAAAGTACAGCTGTTCAGGAGGTTTTCTTTGGTGGCTGAAGATGTTAGGCAAAACCTTTTATGGAAGGGCAAAAAAAGTTTGATACATGTCTTTATAACCATCACTGAGCAAGCCAAAAAGCAAGTACTGTTGTTGCACATTGCCTGGGAAGAAATTTTTCTTAAAATACAAAAGTAAACTGATGTGATTTATGTGGACAAAAATCCACGTACTAATTGTTATTGTCTGCTTCTCTTTCAGATTGAAGCAAGTGAATTCTGATATAACTCAACTTCAACAGAGGGCTTTTTTTAAAAAAAAGTTGTTCCACAGTGCATCAGAGCAAGTTACTGCTTTACTTTTGAGTGACTTACAGGTGCTTGCCTGCATTGCAATAAAGGACTCATATATTGAGCAAGACTTATTTATCTCTTCATTTTGGAGAGTCTAATAAACTGTTATTACAGTTTCTGTACTGACTTACAAAGTTTTGAAGTCTAAAAAGACATCTTTAAAGATAAGAGCATGAGCACGGCCAGAACAGAGAACCCTGTTATAATGGGTCTATCCAGTCAGAATGGGCAGTTGAGAGGCCCTGTAAAACCCAGCGGGGGCCCAGGAGGTGGAGGCACACAAACTCAGCAACAGATGAACCAGCTGAAAAATGCCAACACAATCAATAATGGCACTCAACAGCAAGCACAGAGTATGACCACCGCTATTAAGTAAGTGTTTGTATTGGCTGCCATGAAAGAAATGTTTTAAAGTCATGTATGGGAAAGCATTCTGGGGTTCCCACTTGGAAAATGTTGTCTTCCGTTATTTTGTGACATGGGTGGTTAGAAGTGTCCTTCGATGTATGTTACAAAGAAAAGCTGTATTTCCATGTGCAAGCTTCTCTCCAGCTTCGATTGTTGTGAAAATCTAATTTGATGCTGTGCTTTTCTGAGTGTGAGCCATTGTCAGAGGTAGCTCACTGAGCATTAGAATCCTTTATTTTTTGCTTGTTGGAGGTGCTGCAAGAGGGAAGTATAGGAGTGGGAAGGAACTGAACTGACATTTAAGACCGAGGAGGAAATGCCACCTGGTCTTAGTCTAGTTGTGTATGCTTTTCAGTTTGTTGCAGTTCTTTCTCATGGTGAGAAATGCTTTAAAGTCAGTTATCTTTTGTCATTGATCTGAAATAGTACCACCTGATCTCCTCATTGTAATGCTCTGGCTTTAATTAATCAAAGCCTAAGCTGAGAGGATACAGTCCCACTGTGTTACCCTGCTCCCATCCAGCTGGTGTTGGAAGTGTGCTGGTTGGAATTTAAAAATACTTGGACGGTATGGAAACATGTTGCTTTCCTTTTTTCTTCCATGGATCCTCCTCCCCCTGAACAACATTGGCTTTTATTTTGTTAATTATTTGCGAAGGAAGTGCCAGCTGTCCTTAGAGAAAACATGATGGAATACTCAGGTTCTTAAAATCTGCCTAACTGGCCCCCTCCCTGCCTTTTTTTTTTAAATGTATTACATAGTTACTTTGATGAATGTCATGAATCAAACTCATCAAAATTCATGCATAACTTCTTGGGGCTGGTGAAGAGAAGGACTTGCTCTCCTCTCTACAGTGGCTTTCAAGAGAGGATTGGTATCTAAGTCTAAATCTGAGAGCAAATGATGTTTGATCAACAAGTGGAGTGATTGCTTACTTAGTTTTTTCACCAGAAGTGTTTTTTACCTTTTCATGTTACTTGGGGATTAAGAATGGATCTTCCCTGGGCAAGAGAATTTTTCTTTTAAGTCATGAAATATTGTTGTGTGGATTTCTTACAGCCAGTTTATGTGACTAGGTCAGTGCTCAGTTTTAAATCTATTCTACTGTTTAATTCTGTGCCCTAAAAATGGGACTTGCATCATGACTGGATAAAGATTTCACAGATTTGTTTGGCAGACAGCTGATTTTGTCTGTTTACAGTTTTCTGCCCATTACATCCCGCTTAGCTCAGAGAAGACTTAAGCTCATATGTGTAGGCGCTTTAAACTTTGAGGAGATGAAAATTATTACTTGTTCATCACTACGTCTGAGAAAATCAAATGCAAAATCAAAATACTAATGATTTAAAAATCTATTTTCATTTTGTTTTGCTACAGACCTGGTGATGACTGGAAGAAGACTTTAAAACTCCCTCCAAAGGATTTGAGAATCAAAACTTCGGTAAGGATGATTGAATTGTAGGAATAAATATTAAATAAAACTTATGGGAGAGCTTGCAGTGGTAAAATACTTGTCCTGAGCAAAGGCTAAAAAGTAGTTCATCTCCTACCGTTTTAAATGAAGAATTGATTTGTTCTCTCAACTGCTTGTGAGTGATGTTTCTCTTGGAAAGCTCAAAAATGGAGTTCACTGTGGATTTCTTACTTTGTTAGTATTATAGCATGACACAGGCAGCATCTGTGTCGTGCGAGGCAGATGGGAAGGTGTTGCTGTATACACTTGGGAGCTGTGTTTGGCTCTGAGAAAGCAAATGTTTCCTTTGCTACTGTAGGGTGTTGCATGGGTTAATGGGAGCTCCTGTATAGTAATTTGTGGTCTTCCTGTACAGGCAATTTCAGATCAATCTACAGCTGCAGATTGTGTGACCTGATCTTATGGATGTGCTTATTTTTTTGATTATTCAGGACGTGACCTCCACAAAAGGAAATGAGTTTGAAGATTACTGTTTGAAACGGGAGTTGCTGATGGGAATTTTTGAAATGGGCTGGGAGAAACCATCTCCTATTCAGGTTGTTTGCAAACAGACTACTTAGATGCTGCTTTTAACTTGTGTACATGTATTGACATTCTTACGCCTAAATGTCCGATACTTATGCCATCATTGGGGAAAACTGAAGCTGCGAATGAAAGAACTAGGTGTCCCTTGGGAAAGGCAAGAATTTCTAACCCCCAGCAAAATCTCTAAGTCATTCATTGAGTGACTTAATGATGGGACTGCCTTACACTTCTGGAAAAGTTAATTTGGATTTTCCTTTTCATGCTGGAGGTGTTAATTTTTTAGTTCTCTGTTCAGTAACATCTTTCACATAAGTAGTCCCAGGGATCTGTTCTGTGAATTCTTGAAAACTGAATTACCATTGGCTGTGTGCCTTTAGTTGTTAAAAATATAAATACGGCTTTATCACGCTGTTGGCTCTTTATTGTAATCTTTTGGAAGAAGAGTTATGGAGATTGTGGGAGAGAGATTAATATCTTAGCAAGATTACTTTTCTGTACCTCCATCCTTCTTTTACTTCTAAGGCTTGTTCTGTTAAGAACTGTTCATGTGTAAACTTTGTGGGGGTGGAAGGTTGAACTCTCTTTTAATTGGTCTTTCAAGGTTTATCGCTGACACAGCTCTGCCCCCTTGTCTCTTTAAGGCATGAGAGAACTATGGCTTGCTTTGTTTATAAGCAGATTCTCATGATGCCACCTTTGCAAAAGGCTGAGATTTTTTTAGATGTTGCTGAAAAAGGTAGTAAAATTAAAAATTCATGGGCCTGTCTTTGGGTGGCTGAAGATTTTATGAGAAGTATATCATAGGAATATAGAGGTTGAAATGACATGAGCTGAGGTGGTTCTGGTGTTCAGATATAGGTGGGAATCTTTCTCTGTAGAAGGAGTTTACTAGTGACTGTCGTTGTCTCTTCACTTTTTTTTTTTTCCAATCATTCACTTTTTTCTTAATGTGTTACTATGGGTTTACCTGTGGTTCCTGATCCCTTTCTTATGATCAGGCAAGATAAGGACCTCTAAGGGGCATGTGTTGGGGAACTCTTTACTGATGGGTTTAACTTCTTCCTGTTGTGAGTCTGTCATGCTTGTAGTTGCAGGATAGTAATAATAATAATGGTCATGATTTCATGTGATATTGTTAGTGAGGAAAGTTAAATTTGGTCAGCATCTTCAGTGAAGCATGGCTTACGATTAATTGCTCGTGCACTTTCTGTCCTTGCATTTCAGGAGGAGAGCATCCCCATTGCTTTATCTGGTAGGGATATCTTGGCTAGAGCAAAAAATGGAACAGGCAAGAGTGGAGCCTACCTCATTCCTTTACTTGAACGGCTAGACTTAAAGAAGGACAATATACAAGGTCAGTTGAGGTGGATCTCACTTAGCTGCAGCCAGGTAATGGTGTCAGTCACTACATAAGAGACTTGAATCTAAAACTGGTTAACGAAATTGGGCAGTGTAGGTTATCTGCTTGTGCTTCCAGAGAAAGCTGATGGGGAGTGGTGGAGGGGAGGTGGAATTTGCAAAGTCCCACAGTTGCTTTCAAAAGCTTTGAATGGAAGAAGGCTTGTAGACTTTCCTATCTTGCCCTGGGAAGTGGATGTGGAGTAATAAGCAAACATGCTGACTGGGATACTAGTGCAGTGGGAGCATCAAGGGCTGGAGAACCCTTGCATGGAATTTGCCTTGTCAAAAGAAGTTCTTAGGTCTTGCTCAGGATACCCAGAGTGGAATTCCTAAAGTGTCCTTTTTGTTATTGTATTGTTATTGTTATTTTACTTCATAAAGTGTATCTCCTCTGAGGGTGAGTATTTAAGATACAGGGTGTTACTAGTAACTCACAGCAATGTTTTTAACTTTTAGCAATGGTGATTGTTCCCACCCGTGAACTAGCCCTGCAGGTCAGTCAAATCTGTATCCAAGTCAGCAAACACATGGGAGGTGCCAAAGTGATGGCAACAACGGGAGGAACCAATTTGCGAGATGACATAATGAGGCTTGATGATACAGGTCAGAGCACTTTTGCTACAGTAAGGTTGCTGTTTCTGTATGGCTTTTACAATGTGGTCAAATTTCTGCTTGTTAGTGTTTGCATGTTACAGTGCAGACTACAATGTCTTGCTTGCTGTTCGTATATTGTTGTCATTCTTTCGAGGTGTTCATTTGAAGTGTGGCCGTGAATGCTGGAAGGAAACACAGTTTTAATCACCTTAACCTTGTGGAGTTTTTTTGTTTCTCTCATTTTTTTCTCTCTCTTCTAACCGTACAGTGCATGTGGTGATAGCTACCCCTGGGAGAATTCTCGATCTCATCAAGAAAGGAGTAGCAAAAGTTGAACATGTCCAGATGATAGTATTGGATGAGGCAAGTTGCTTATGTTAAATGTTCTGGGATTTTAACACCAAGTTAAAGGAATGATGTGTCTCAGTGAGTATGACAATGAGTGTCTTTTTGGTACACAGCAGTGATTCAGACTTGCTTAGAGACACTGTAAGGTCTCCTCCATTTCTCAGTATTTTTGGAAACTATTTTGACAGCAGGATTTTTTTGCATGTAAGTCTCTTAAGAAAACAGCGTAGGAAGATTTGCCTTTCCTGTCATTGCTGATGCTGAATGGAGGAGCAGTCTATTCTGCAAAAAAGGAATGCATTTCATTTGATTTCTGTTTATAATGAGTCAGCTGTGCTTACCATGTATTTGTATATAAAATTGATTTATGAACATCCAATAGTATGTGGGCTTCTGAGTGAGAGAGAACATAGTTGTGTGAAAGCTCTTCGTTGACTCTGGTAGGAACCCTGGCAACTGGTTTTTTTCCTTCCCCCAGATGTGTAACTACCAAAAGACTGAAATCTTATGCCATTATTTTAACTTTATGTTTATTACTTCTGTTGTTACAGGCAGATAAGTTGCTGTCTCAAGATTTTGTTCAGATAATGGAAGACATTATTCTCACACTGCCTAAAAACAGACAGATTTTGCTCTACTCGGCCACTTTCCCTTTGAGTGTGCAGAAGTTCATGGTGAGTGGAGATGTGTCCATGTAGGTATGGTGATGGTAGTGACATTGCACAGGAAGGGTGTGAATGAGTGGTGCATAGCTGTTAGTGCTTGGTTTTTTAAATACCTCTAAACTTCACAGGTTTAATCTAAATCAGCCTAAGTCTAGGACAGAAGTTTGGAAGCGGTTTTTGATAGGCAGTTGCATTAATGGGAAGCTAGGTATATGCCTATAAGGTGCTGTTTTCCACTTTGTGTATTAATTACGGTATCTGTGCAGATTTGCTTCTGGAGGGTGCTCCTGTTTGGCCTGCTCAGTCACCTTGGATTTATAAGTAATCATTTGTGCAAATTTACCCACCCTGTCTGTTTTCAGCATAACATGAAGAGTGAGTGGCTAAGCAGTGCATCCTTGCCTTGGAGGAAGTTAAATGTGACGTAGAGTGGGAACCACTTACGTTGTTTTGCACATAGATCTGCCTGCTTTATCAATATCTTTGTTTTTCAGAATTCCCATTTACAGAAACCCTATGAGATTAATCTGATGGAGGAGCTGACCTTGAAGGGAGTTACTCAGTACTATGCCTATGTCACTGAGCGTCAGAAAGTGCACTGCCTCAATACGCTCTTTTCCAGGGTAAGGAGTAGGGCTGGGTCAGGAGCACACCAGAAGCTTTTTCCCCTCTTGCAACCAAGAATAAGACTGAGTGTTTCAAAGACAGCTTAATGAAAATTTTTCTTTATCAAGATGTGCTGTATCAGGCTAAAAGTGCATGCTTCTTGTCCTGCATCTCTATGTTATAGAACTTTCTTAATTGTTTCCCTTCCTATACAAAATATATGTCCAATATAAATTACCAGCAGCATACCTGCTGCAAAGCTGTGCTCTCTTTCTGGAAGGGATTTAGGCATGCCTGGGATCCTTTGTTAGTAAAATGCTGCATTTACTGAGAACATTCTTTTTACGTTCAGCTCCAGATTAATCAGTCGATCATTTTCTGCAACTCCTCTCAACGGGTTGAATTGCTAGCCAAAAAGATCTCCCAGCTGGGCTATTCCTGCTTCTATATCCATGCTAAAATGAGGCAGGTGAGTATGAAGTCTATTCCACACCACCTCAGGTTTTACTGAACGGCTGAATAAAGTCTCATGCTTGCTTTAAGTTTTCATATTCTTCATAAATTGAAACGTGAATTGCTTTGCTGTACGTTTGGTTTTAGATACCCACTGCCAACCTTCCCCCATCCCAGCCCTCATTCCGGACTATTGTGGCCAGTTGGTATTTGAGTACTCCAGGTCAGGTTAATTAGTCCCAATGTAAGTGCAAACTGCAGCCAGAATGCGCAGTTCTTAGTGCTGCTGCCTTGCTTCGGCAGCAGGGGGAGCCAGGGTAGAGCATGCTGTGTAACTAACTCAGATGAAAACAGGCCTGAATTAAATGACGAGCGTTGCCTGTTGAGTGCCCTGTGTGGCTTTGCAAACAGTAATCTTGCACTGTGACTGCAGGAGAATCTGAGAAGTTGAGGAGGTGGATTGGATCAAACCTCTTGGTGAAAGCTGTGGCTGGTGTATGGTGACCACATGCTTGTGGCCTTGACGTAGCTGGTGAAAAATGCTATTGCAGCTTTGCTGATGCAGAGGTTTCTGTTAATTGTACGGTAGCTCACACTTCCTCTAGCTTCACATTATTAGAAGATGTCAGAAGGCAGAGTTAATTCTTCAGAATATATGGTAAGGAGTGCTAAAAAATACGTACTGACATCTTGTTTCAACTCAGCTGTTCTCTAATGAGAAGGAGGAGAAATTCACGATTGAAGTTGAGAGTTAGTTACCTGAATATACTTGAAAGTAACTGCTGGTTGGTTTGTGGGTTTTGGTTTTTTGTTTCTCTTTGTTTATATATATGTATTTCCAGGAGCATCGCAATCGTGTATTCCATGATTTCCGAAATGGCTTGTGCCGCAATCTTGTTTGCACTGGTAAGAGTTCCTAAATCCTGTTTCTAAAGTTTGTGATAGAAAGTGCATTAGCCCAGGTATTGTAGATCAATTAGCTGTAATAAACTAAAACAAGATGTTTTGGTGAGATGTCTTTGTCGAGACTACATGTAGCTATTCCTTTAGGCATATGGAGTTTTGTCTTCTGTGAAGGTGCAGCTTGCCAGCAAATCATTTTACTGCAATAGTGTTTTATGTTTATTTTCACACGAGGGTTCCCTGAGCTGTTGGGTCATAAACTTTACGATACATCAGTAGAACTGTGACTTTGATCGTGTGAAGTTTTGCTGATTCTTTTAAGTGTTTATAGCTCACTTTTTCTAAATACTTCAGTAGTTCTGACTGGCCTGTGTATGATTCAGGTTCTTTGTTGTATGGCCTGTTTGGGCTGTACCTGGCAGTATCTCCTGTCACTACATATGTCTGCACCATCTTAACAAAAATCGCTACAAGCAGAATAGAAGTAGTTGAGGTAGTGGAATGTAGTTCAGGTCTCAAGTCTCTTGTGACACTGGCAATGCACAATTCTGTGTGAAGAGACACTTAAGAAGATCTGCTCCTAAATAGTGTAACGTGGAAAAACTAGCTTTGTGATTATTTTTCTCTGTAGATGTGCAGATCTGGTGGTTTTGGTTGTTCTTATATTATTCGTGTTTATAATGTATAGTGAGCAGGAGGAAGATGTAACAGAATTGTATATAAACTGTCTTTGATACAAGGAAAGCTTATCTCTGGAACTAGTGCAAAGCAGTATTAATCACTGTTAATCACACTGTCAGTGTTTCAGCTCATTGAATTTAACTTTCTCTGTGATCTGGATTCTCTTTCAGATCTGTTTACCCGAGGTATTGATATCCAGGCTGTTAATGTGGTGATAAACTTTGATTTCCCAAAGCTGGCAGAAACTTATCTCCATCGCATTGGCAGATCAGGTGAGAGGAAAAACCTGTTTTAGGTGCAACTTCGCTGATGACTGTAATGCTTTTAAACGTTGGCTTTTGGTTTTTTATTACTATATTTGAGAATTACCTTAGGTAGCTTTGATTTTTCTGACAAATTTATTTTGGGGTATCATCTCAGATGGCTGTCCTCACTGAAGATATTGTCTGAATAAAGGGCTGTTCTCTTGAAACTGGCCTGAACAATCTAATGAAAAAAAAAAAAAAAGGCATATCTTGCTTTCATCTCAGCAGACTTACTATTGCCCCTGTTTGCGGTTTGGGAAAATTCTGTACTAAAATCTCAGCTTCAGAGTGCCTCAAGCCTAGAGATTTATGCTTTCTTCTGCATGTGTTTTGAGGTATGTTTCTGCTGTCTGGCAAAATATGCCCTGAAGAAAGGCAGTAAACAAAGGAATTCAGTTTAGTTGAACTTTATAGTTCAGGCTTGTTCAAGATCTCTCAAAAACTTTTTGCTGGCAATTATCCTGGAGCTTTGGTCAGACCATTTTGAACCTCCTGAGTTTTCTTATTTCTACAGCACTACGAAACTCCTTACCAAAACTGATATGAAAGGTGTAAGAGACCTGTGGCTGGATTTGTTTTTAACATCACAGAATGATACTACCTTCACAGTCTGCAGACTTTTTTCTGTCAGTCCCTATGTTAACTCGGTTCAGTTCAGGTGTGTGTTTTTGTTTTTTTGTCAAGGTCGCTTTGGTCATCTTGGCCTGGCCATCAACTTGATCACCTATGATGATCGATTCAACCTGAAAAGTATTGAGGAGCAGTTGGGAACTGAAATAAAACCCATACCAAGCAACATCGACAAGAGCTTATATGTGGCAGAATACCACAGTGAACCTGTAGAAGATGAGAAACAGTAAACATGTAGGTATGTAAGTGCCTTTTTGAATAGTGATGCACTGAATGACAGGAATGTCATAGATGTGTCAGTGTTACCTCAGGGGAAGAGGGAAACTGAT
This sequence comes from Drymodes brunneopygia, assembly GCA_013400955.1. Lineage (NCBI taxonomy): Eukaryota > Metazoa > Chordata > Aves > Passeriformes > Petroicidae > Drymodes > Drymodes brunneopygia. The sequence goes on from VZTZ01036583.1 coordinate 88,960, forward strand.
GTGATGAAAAAGGTCTGAATGTGAGAAGAATGGTTTGAAATAGAATGTCAGTGCAATTCCATGGATGTGCTGAAGGTGGGAGGGGAGGGATGAGTATTTTTTAGTTGTTTTAACTGAAATGCTGACCATATGCTAAGGAGACTAAAAATGGGGAAAAGGAGGAGTGGGGAATGGTGTTGGGAGAGGCCAGAATGGATTGCTAGTAGCCCAATGAATTCTTTTTGTATTGCTAAGCTGAAATGAGAAACCGGTGAGCGGCAGAGAGGAGGTAGTCCTCAAAAAGATGAGGAGATAAAATGGATAGCTCTGAGAACAGAGCATCAACAGAAGAGTAAGCACCTCACCTATGAGAAGGACCAGGTTCAACCAAAAGCCGCTGCCTCTTTTGTATCGTTTGGTTCATAGACTTCTTGGAAGTGTACAAAGTAGGGAGTGAAGCTGTAATTCATCTTTGCTGCCACTTGAGGTCGCCTATGTAGTCTCTAAAGAAAATGAGGTTTCACTGTTGAAGACTCATCTAATGCTCCCTTTCTGATCATTGTCTCAGGAAAAGCTGCCGAGTTAAGTCCTTTTATAGGAAGGTGACTTGCCCTGGACTGCAGACAAGCTAAATGCCTGCAGGATGATGATCAGGCCTTAGTTAAGATGTTGTCCTGCAAGATCCATCGCCATACAGTTTGGGCTGAAAACTATTCTTTTGCATACTCTTCTCAGAACTTATGAATTAGACAATACTAGTGATGCTGCTGAAATTCTTTTCAGATGATCAAAAATAAAAAAGTGACTATAGAAGCAGACTGCTCAATAGAGTTAAAATGAACCTGTGGTCCTTCTTTGAAATCATCCAGGGATAGCCCTAGATAATAATACTAAGCTGACTTGAAAGCTTCTGCTTTGCTGGTTGAACCTTCTCTATGTTTATAAGTCGATAGAATACAAAATAAGTAATGAATGTAGAGCAGGGTCTTGGGTGACTTCCTAAGGGGGTTGCTGGGACCTTGCCAGTTTGCTGCTTCCTAAAATGCAGGAAACCAGGAGGTAGTCATGTTCCATAGGTACAAAAGGGCATTAGCACCACCTCTTTATACAAAGCTGAGATTGGGATTGAGCTGTTCCATATGCCCTTTGCCTTTTGAGAGCTGTTGCATAGTTAGTGTATGTGATTTCATCACTTTGTGTTCTGGTTTTGTATAGAACTGATTTAACTGTGGGTGCTGTGGTTGTTTGTTTTATTGGTTTTTTTCTGTTTTTTCCTGTTTGTTTTTTTTTTACTAGTTTGTTTTGTTTTGGGTTTTTTGGTTTGGGTATTTTTTTTTTTGTTTTTGCTTTGGTTGCTGTTGGTTGGTTGGTTTTCCTTTTGGTGGGTTTTGTTGTTGTTGTTGGTTTTGTTGTTGTTGTTCTGTTTTTTTCTTAGGCTTTGATTACACATGGCAGAAGGTGAAGCCCTATGATCCAGATCTGTGACACATCGTTTCTTTGGGGATACCCTTCTCTTTGTGGGTTTTTCTTCGTCTTTTCATTTCGGAACTATGAAGACTAAAGAGCTCGGCCTTTTTTTCTCTTTAAATTTGGCAGCAAGGAAGAAAGAAGATAAAAGGAGGAATGTCTTTTTGTTTTTCCACTTGTTTGCACTGTGTGCTGATTGAACATTAGTTGCACTAACTGCTGGTTTTAAATCTTGTTTTCTTTGGGTGGGAGGGACAGCAAGGGAAGAAGAGAAACCTGAAAAGAGAAGAATCTTGATGAACACGAGCTTGTCTGCTATTTCAAATTCTTTAACCGTTGACTGAGTGCATTTCAACTTCTCCCTGGTTACTCATCTGTTTCTTAAGCTAAAGAGCTTGTTACTTATTCGTGCAAAGTGCCTTACGCTATGAGACCATTCAGAATATCACCTTTCCGACACAGCCCAAGGAATCAACAGCTATTTTTGGTTTCAGGTCAAAGTTCCCCTCTCTTCCCCTTCTCCTCCTTCCCATGTACTCAAGCCCAGGGCTGGGAGGTGAAATGTATTGGTTATTGGTAATACTACTTTTTTCTTCAACTTTTTTTTTTTAATTTTTTAATTTTTTTTTTATTGGAGGAGTTGATATGCATCTACAGTTCACCCAAACTGTAAATATCTGTATTTAAAATGAAACCAACATAAAATCTGGGCTGATTAGGTGCAGCATCATAGCTCCAGAAGGAAAGAGTAGCCTGTGATCGTTTGCAGGAGCCATAAGAAAAGCCCTGTGCTCTAGCAGAACACTAAAGACTGGTTTCCATGAGTCTTCATTAGTAGTGACAGCACTTGATAGATAGACTTGTTTCAGAGCCATGGCCCTCTTTCTTCTGGTGCAGTGTGTCCCATAGAAAATCAGATGTGTATATTGTACAAACTTTGTAAATATGATTTTTTTTTTTTTCTGTTTGGGTTCATATATAACTTTTTCTTTTATGATGAAGGTTGCTGAAGTTAAAGGGATTAGACTGATTATGGGAGCAGCTAAAGATGAGAGGGGCTCAGTTTTCTGCAACACTAAACAATGAGAAGTGCTCTGACCTCTGTGATCTGCAGGCCACCACAAGTGTCCCTTGTCAGGGTGGATTTACTGTGGTGCTAGCAACAGTCCTGTACTGCTCGTCTGGAAGAGATCACTTGTGGAGCTCCAAGACTTCCAAATCCATAGCTCAGCCTTTTGGGAGATGCTCTTTGATTTTCTCCTTAGAAACTTCAGGAACTTGACAAGCTCTGAAGGAGTCCACCATGGTGTGGGGGAAATCCAATGAGTGTCGCTGAGCAGTACATGTGTAAGGTGTGGATTTGGGTTTGAGAGACCATAAAAAACCAATTTACATGCATAAACTGACAGATGGAGATTTGTGGAATTGATTCACTTCCTGCAGCACTGCATTTTCTGCCCAGAGTGGCCTCTGTGCAGAACTGTGAGCAGGTAAGGGCAAACCCCTGTTAATGTCAGAAGCTGCAGGAAGTTGCTTGTCATCTACTCTGGTTTGCCATGAGTTGCTGTCTGTCATTTTGCATTGTATATTGCTGAAAAGTGCTTTCTGGTCAAGTAGTGTTGCTTTAAATTGTGCCCCTCCCAACATGCTTGATGTTTGGCCTGATCTACAGGCAAAAGGAGTGAGACAAATCAAAAAATTACTCTTTTTAAAATCCCTCTTAGCCTGTCAACCACAACTGTCAGGAGGCACCTGGATGAATGCAATCCCTTTTGCTCAGTCATTTATTGCATATACAGATGCTGCACTCACACCACGCTTGCTTACCTTTGAGGCAGGGTTTAATTGTCTTTATATCTCCCCATTTTGACCCTTTTTTTGAATTGGAGTAAAATAATTTGGAATCACAAGGTGCACTAGCCATCCCTTTCCTTGATGATCATAAATAGAAGCCAGGTGCCTCCTGACAACAACTTTACAAGATTGAAAGCTTTTTGTGTTTGGGATGTTTTTCTTTTTGTCAGCAGTGACTCCATAATTGTAGCAAATGCTGCACTAGAGTACAAACTCAAGAGCTTGGTCTCTGTGAGCCACATAGCTTACATCTGACTGGCAGGTACTAAATGTAAACAATTTTGGGGTGCTTTTTGGGGGTGGGGGGTGGGAGCTTATGGGTAGTAACTTCGACCAAAAGTGAAATCTTGCTCCTGTACTGCAGTCAGCTTATGATTTTCCAGACAGAAGAGGGATCATTTTAATGCAATGAAGACATGAAAATGTAAATAAATTTTGTATCTCACCAGGGCATGCACATGTAACAAGAACAGGATAGAGATGTCAAGTCAGATGTGTGTGCTCTGCTTGGATTTGTGGTAGGTTAGCCTGGTGCCATGCATTGATGGTCCCTCTTGAAGCACAGAACTTTTGAAAGTATTACTTTAAAATTGGCCTCTCTTTGAGGATTGGCACTTACCTAAACTATCGGGGGCACCATTTTTAGGTGGCTTCTTGTCAAGAAGGAAGCAGCCTATTTTTGGTGCTAGTAGGCTATCTCAAACAGATGTGATCTTGCAAATGGAAAGATGCTCCAGAAGACTAGGATAATCCTAGTTTTGTTTCTTTTGTTTTTCTGTTTTTCTTTTTTTGTGTGTGTGTGGGGGGGGGTTTCTTTGTTTGTTTGGGGCTTTTGTTTTTGGTGGTTTTTTTTTTTTTTTGGTTTGGGGTTTTCTCGGTTGTTTTGTTCCCTACCCAAGAGTAAGGAGTGTGTATAAATCTCTTGGCTTCCTGAGATTTCTTGTGAGCTCCAGCTTTTGCAGGTCATCAGCCTTTACAGATGGATTAGTTGGAGCCTTCAGTGATGAGCCCTAGGTCAAATACTTCCTCTGACAAAGCTGATGTGAGAACCTGATGTGTTCTGCATTTCTTTTTTGTTGGAAGTCTGAAAGTGTCACTCTGTGAAATGGAGCTTCACAGCTGGATGAGGTGGCTGTGAAGAAGGTCATGGAATCTTCAGCCACTCGAGAGAACCTATAGGCCAGTCTCTGGGTGTCCGCTGTCAGGTGGACACTGCAGCGGCTAGAGGCCTTTTCCAAAAGGGAGGGGGGTGGGTTGGTCTCAAATACATGTTTCAATTTCCAGAATGAGATGGGAGCATCTTTCCTTGCCCTCTGTGTCTGTTTTTGTGGGTAAGAACAGGGAAGCTCAACATGAATTCATGTTGTGTATATGGTGGTATCAAATCATCTCATTCTGATCTTCTGTTTATTTTTATTTGGGAAGGGGAGGGGGGTGTCTGCTCCAAGGATTTAAAAATGCTTCAAACACTTTTTTCTTTACGAATGACTGATAGGACACAAACCTGAGCAGATGGCTGTCTTGCCTCAGTTTCTGTGAGAGAGGTTATGGAGCTGTCATGCCACATCTCTTGAGCTGCTGTTGCGGTGGTTCTTGCCCTGACGCTGAACTTCGTAGTGTGGCTGGGGCTGCTGGTCATTACTTCCTGAGAACAAAGTGAATTTTGTTCCCAGAGACTCCAGCAGTACAGATGCCATGTTAGAGGTTGGACAACTGTAGTCCCTGCAGGGAGTTTTCTGCTTGCTGTGAAATTCTGGTCCATCTTTTTTGAATCACAGTTATCTTTGTAATCAACCAGGTCTCTGGACCAAAGAGCATGCATCTGAACTTCATGAGAAGGCTTTGGCAGATTATCCTGTAGGCTTTGCTCAGTTATTGTTGCGTTGCTAAAATGCCTCTGCGTGGAAGCATTGTTAAATTCTGCTGTAGACAAGTTAGGGAGGGGTAAGGGGGGGAGGGGGGCAGGGATGTGTTTATTAAGATACAGCCTTGCTGTATTTTAACCAGTAATTTTGGGGAAGGGGTGTCAGGAGAAGAAAATTGTCACTGTTCCCCTTATTGAAAGAAACTGGAACTTTTATTTCAAGAAAAAAGTTACTTGCAATTCAAGTGGAGTGTCATAATCCAGTAGACCCTAGACAGGGGTTGATATTCTAACTGTTAACCAGCAAACAATATGGTCTAGTCCTTCAAAACAGTCAAGGGAGGGAGGGGAAAATTGGCTTTCTGTTAAATTGGCAATTGGCAAACTTTCCAGTGGAGCTCAGATTTTGTTGCCGAATGTGTTTTCTCTGGCTTTGTATGTGTTGCAGCACTGACTTGTGAAGAGCTTCATGAGTTGCGAGTGCAAAAAAGATGAATGGAAAAATCCTGATTTTGTTGATTAAACTCAATAAAAGCTCCCTGGAACTCCCATTTGGTCTGCTTTTTCTTACAACTGTGCTGAGTGAAAAGCATGCCAGTGTCCTTACAGAGACTCACAGTCTGCATTGGATGCAACAAGCTTTGGAGAAAAGCCTCAAGAAAAGGAGGCGGCGTGATGAATGGCAAGGTGTTCTCCTATGTCCACGAGAGGGATCCTTTTTCTGCAGACCCTCCACATGGCAGCTGTTTTTCCAGGGTCTAGTGCTCCACAGGCTTGTCTCTGCTAGACTAGAAGACTCTGTGTGGCATCTGGTTGCAGTGCCAAGTTAGCCTCGACTTTGACAAGGAGAGTTTCTGCAAGGGGCCAGAGGAGCACTGCAGATCCTGCTGGGGCTGTGTCCTCATGTCTTTAATCAAGAGTCATCCTGAGCTCTGCCTTGCTAAAATGAAATGAAGTGCTGCGTAAGTACATAAATGCTGGACACATTCTGGTTTGCTGGGGTTCCATTGAAACTAACTGATGCATGTATCCAAAGGTATAGCTTTATTTTCAATGTATTTATTATATTGCTTTTGTTAAGCCAAGAAGCTCAATCTGTCACAACACACAAACAATTAAGTCAAATCCTGCTGAACTCACGGCAAATATCCAGATTTCATTAGTTCTTATCCACAGTTAGATGCCAAAGCATTTTGTACACACTATTAAGGCCTTGTTGGACAGAGGCAAATTAAAAAGATTATATATTCGTTACTGTAATGCAAGAATATTACTGTAAAATGACTCATTTACGGTTGTTGACACAGTTTTGAGTTTTAAATTCCTAGCATGCTCCGGGATATTTTTTTTCAATATGTATGTTCAAAATTCAATCTTAAAAGCCAAATTTCTTGGCATTGCAGGTGCCCCGCCTGCGCTCCTGGCGCGCGCTCCTCCGCGTGACCCGAGGGGCGGAGACTCAGGTCACGTGAGAGGCGGGCACGCGGGGACGGCCCCAACATGGCTGCCTACCTGCAATGGCGCCGGTTCGTCTTCTTTGACAAAGAGACTGTGAGGGAGCCGTCAGGACCTGATGGGGCCGGTGCGAAGCCCTTCACGCTGCCCCCGGGCATCGCAGTCTGCGACTCGGGCCGGGGAAGCCTCGTGTTCGGAGATATCCTGTGCGGGGCCGGGCGCTGTGGCCTGCGCGGGGCTCGGCCGAGCTGAGGCTGCGTGGCAGGCGAGTCCTGGGCGCTGTCTAGCGCGGGCCGGAGGGTACTCCGGCCTTGGGAATGCGGCAGCTTTCCGCTCTCGGCTGTGCTTTGTTAAAAAAAAAAAAAAGCCCGAACCGCCGCTGGATGTGTTGGTGTTCCGGGATTACTCTGCCAGAAGTATTTGCTGTAGCTCTACCAGGAGTCAGCAAAACCATGCAGATTCTTGTATGATTGGAGGTGTGGGGCTTTTTTTTTTTTTCCCTTATGTGCCTTAACTGTGAACTAAATATGGAAGGTCAGATTTGGTTTTTGCCTCGCTCCCTTCAACTCAGCAGTTTCCAAGCTTACAAGCTAAGGGTGACACATCTGTACCAGCTGAAGCAGCATAGTATCCTGGTTTCTGTTGGTGAGGATGAAGAGGGTATTAATCCTTTGGTAAGTTAAACGACAAAGAGAGCAAAATGCATTTGTAATACAGTTTTTTCTTAAAGACTGTCGTGATGATCTCAGTTGCCCTTTCTTACCTTGTTCATTCTGGGTACTATAACATTTTGATGCCAGGTCATGGCCTTCTAAAACCCCATGTTTTGCTTATGCCAGATCCTCATTGTTTGTAGGTGAAAGTCTGGAACCTGGAGAAACGAGATGGCGGTAATCCTCTTTGCACACGAATTTTTCCAGCAATACCAGGTAACAAGCCCACGGTTGTATCCTGCCTCACTGTCCACGAGAATCTTAATTTCATGGCTATTGGTAAGTAAAACTGAACTGTAAGAGCATGAGAAAAATATTACCGTCCTTACTGAGAGGTAGGGAACATGAATAGATAGCACAAAAAACAGCATAGAACGTCCTGATGATCTTTCTTCTCACTCAGTTGTTACACAGTATCTCTGTGAGAACAATGTATCTCATGCTGTCTGAGAGCTCAAGAGATAAATGCGTAAATTTAGCCTGACTCTATATTTTGCGCTAGTAACTTTGATACTTGGAAGCACATATTTTTAGTTGATGTCCTCTTTCTCTGCCAGTTGGTAAGGCTGTGTATTAATTGAAATTAGTACTAAATCTGACTTCTGTTGATACAGAAAAAAACATGAGTTTTGTGATACTGAATGTTACAGAGATATTTTTTCAAGCATGTTATACAAACCGTTTTTCAAAGAAAAAAACAAATTTCCCTTTTTGTATTTAACCATCCCTTGATAATGTTTCTTGCTTAACTCTTTTGACAGAATGAGAGCAGTAATGTTGTAATGTTGTGAGTTTACAAGTGCTGTCAGCTGACTTGGTCCCTTCACTGGAACCAAAAAGCTTTCCCTGTGTGTATGGTGGCCTTCAACCCTGGAACAGCTTACATGACTGGGGCTCTTGGCAAGCTGTGAAAACTGTATGGTTTACTCTCTCTTAAAAAAATCTCCCTCTGGTCTCTTTTACAGTGTGTAGTCTCTTTTGAATAAGCAAGGGACTTGAAGTTATAGTTACAGTTGCAGTTTGGGAAGGCCGTTTGTAAAACAAAATACAGACAGAGTCAAACAAAATTAATCTGCATGTGAGGTTTGTGTGTGGAAAGCAAGTTAACCCTTGCTGAACAGTGCCATCCTATGTGCCATTGTGTGACAACTCTGAACTGTAACAGGAGCGGTAGGGGGTGATTTGGCTTGATGCAAGATTGACTTGATGCAAGAACCTGTGGTAATCCCATTGCTTTCTACCATGCTGGTGAGCATGGAGTGGTTGCTGTCTGGGGCTTCTTAAGCTTGATAAAATTTCAGGCATGTTGTATAAGTAATAGTTCAATCTGTCCACTTCACCAGGTTTTGCAGATGGGAGCGTTGTACTTACTAAAGGAGACATCACTCGAGATCGGCACAGTAAGACCCAGATCCTACATGAAGGCAGTTATCCGGTTACTGGCCTGGCTTTTCGACAGTCTGGCAAAACAACGCATCTATTTGTGGCGACCACAGAGAACATCCAGGTGAGAAACTAGTTGAAAAAAATGTGACTCTGACTTGCAAATTCAGTTGGCTTCAGAGTCTAGTTCAGAGCGATCCCCAAACCCTCGAGTTTCCTCTGTAGTCTTATATGCTTTCAGTGAAAGACTATCCTTGCCTGGAGCTGGACAGTCACGGTTGTGGATTGCGCTGTTCGTCTCTCAGTGACCCCTCCCAGGATCTCCAGTTCATTGTGGCGGGAAATGAATGTGTGTACCTTTATCAACCAGACGAACGTGGCCCCTGCTTTGCCTTCGAGGGACAAAAGCTGATTGTTCACTGGTATCGGGGGTACCTCATCATTGTCTCCAAGGACCGAAAGACTTCCCCAAAGTAGGGCTCCTTGAAACAGATGAGTTCTTTTTGCTCATGCAGCCTCATGTGTTTTCTCTTTTTCGTTCTTCCTTGCGAAGCTTTGCTCTTGGGGGCAGACTGCAACTTTGTCAGACATTTTTGAGGTTCATCCAGATCCATATATTGACTAATTTCCATTGCGAGAGTAGCACAGTTAAGCATGCTGAACGAGTGAGATTTTTTTCCAGTACTATGAATTTCTCAGTGTAACAGGATGATGATGAATTTGTGTGTAAATACATGGTGGTTTTCCTCTGGGTCCACTTAGTTTAATTGCCTAAACAAACTCTGTTGGTTTTGCTTTCGGTATATCCCTAGTTTGATCAGGTATTGAGATTTCAAGTTATGTCCTTCTTGTTTTCTAAACCTTTTTTCTGCTCTCCAGGTCAGAATTTGCTGGGAACGAGGCACAGAATTCAGACAAACAAGTCCTGAATATCTATGACTTGGGCAACAAATTCATTGCATACAGCTCAGTCTTTGATGATATAGTGGATGTCTTGGCAGAGTGGGGTTCTCTTTATGTACTGACCAGAGATGGGAAGATCCATGTACTGCAGGAGAAGGATACACAAACCAAACTCGAGGCATGTAAATTTGTTTTCTTATTAGTCTCTGCCTTAGTCTGTAAGATTATACTGGCTCTGAGACTGAAAAATTGAACCGCTCAGGTAAGTGAAATAAATAACAAGTGACCCAAATAGCTTTGCAGCGTAACCAGAGTTGTAAGACAATTGGTGTGTAAATCCCAAGCACATTTATGCACTAAGAAGAAGAAGAAACAATTTACTTTCCAGGCGTGTTTGAACTTGTTTTGTGGAGTGGTATTTCTCTCATACTGCTTTTACCATGTATTTAACAGATGCTGTTCAGAAAGAACTTATTTGAAATGGCCATTAACCTGGCCAAGAGCCACCACTTGGACAGCGATGGTTTGTCAGAGATTTTCCGGCAATACGGCGATCATCTGTATAACAAGGGAAACCATGATGGAGCCATCCAGCAGTATATCCGGTAGGTGGGGGTCCTGTGGAGCTGTGGTGTTGCAGTACAGATAGGAGCAACATGGGCCTTGATTTCTATTTCAGCCCAGGAAGAAAAGCAGTCCAAAACAACAACAACAAAAAAATTATGACTTGATGTGAAAATTCTGTCTGTACAGAGAAAGATGTCAGGGAGTCTAAAAGTCTTAGAACAAGTTGCTTGAAAATCGCTCTCTACACCTTAGGATAAAGTTCTTCTCTTTGATCGTATTTTAACATGAATAAGGTAGGCCCATTGGGATGGAGTGGGGCCTGGTGACATCATTATAAAGAAGGGATCACTCTGTGCAAGATAGATAATGCAATTTGACCATGTATGGCAGTGTTCTTAGAAAGTACTCAAACAGTTCAATGTCAGTTTTAAAACACGTTAGGTTTTTTAAAACTAGAACTCAGAGCAGCCTTGTTTTGGGGCTTACTGAAAACTTGATGTTCAATTTTTAAAATGCCACAAAGTGTTACATTATTGTGGAGCTGATGCTCTGGAGTCCCTGACATCCAATGAGAATCAGCATGTCTTTTTACCTTGACTTGCTTTATCTGTCACACTAACTGTGGCTATAAACTGCTCCACATGGGCAGTAAGCATTTAAAGCTGACTTTGAGTTAGGTGACTGAAATGAAGGACAATGTAGCTTTTACTGCTCTCTTTTTTGGCTTCCCAGTTTATTGTGCTCAGAGCCTAGTCTGTCTTCTCACTGCCACCTTTAAAGGAAGATTAACTCCTTGTATGCTGTCATGGTCGTCTCAATCGAGGTCTTTGTATCAGTGTATGTGCAGATGGGTGGTCTTACACTGTAATTAGTTGTTGCTTCTGATGCATAGCTGAGCAGTCCCAAGAGGGTTAGTGCCTGCTGAAGTTAAGTCCTCTCTGTGTTCTGTTGTTAATTTCTCCATTTATTTTGACTTCAATATCTTGTAACGATTCTTCCCCTCACAGAACTATAGGGAAGCTAGAACCATCTTACGTTATTCGGAAATTCCTGGATGCTCAGCGTATCCACAACCTCACTGCTTATCTACAGATGCTCCATCTGCAGTCCCTGGCCAATGCAGACCACACTACACTTCTGCTGAATTGCTATACCAAACTCAAAGACAGCTCCAAACTGGAAGAGTTCATTAAGGTATTGGGGGGATGTGGAATCATGTTGCGTTTTTATGTCATCATAATTAATTAAAAAGGGGTAGTGGTGACATTGTAAATTCTCTCCTGTATGACTGTCAAGAGAGGGAATAATGAATTTACGACTCAGTACCCTGGTCTTTGCTTCTTTATTTCCAAGCTCTTGCTTACATTCTTAGTTTGGTTGGTTTGCCATCTGGGTCTGGAGTGTGCTTGCTTCTGCCAGTGCAACTGGCAAGCAAATGAGAAGTGGTTAGACTCCTTCCTTTCTACATGGGTGATTTTTCCCTTGCATGAGAGGTACCGAGTTGTCCCTGCTCATGTTTTCATCCTCTTATATAAATGATTACTGCCTCTGGACTGTTGGAATTTTTCTGAGGGACCTTCTTTCTGCTTTTCTTCTTGGAGACAAGTGAGAGTGAGGTCCACTTTGATGTGGAAACTGCTATCAAGGTGCTTCGCCAAGCTGGTTACTACTCCCATGCCGTGTACCTGGCAGAGAAGCATGAGCATCATGAATGGTACCTCAAAATCCAGTTAGAGGACATCAAGGTGAGGAGACAACTGCACGTGTATTCTTATTGGGGAGAATACCAGTTCTCTAGCCTCCTCTTTAGTGAGAATGTCATTTCACTGACCTCTTCGCTGAGGATAGCGTGCTGATGAGTGCAGCAGCAACAACACTCATTGCTGTTGGTGTGTTGCCTTTCTGCTTTTGGCTTGTGTGTTAGACTAGGTGTGGAAATCAGAAGGTCTTGTTTTCTTTCAGATATGGCTCTTTACAGTGCCCTTTAAGAGAAGGGAGGGTGGTTAGTTGGGGATTCATCTATATGGTTTTCCCTGGCTATATCCAGTCTTTCTCCCTGAGGAGGAAAATGAGCAGGAATAGTGAACTAGGTGATAATTCAGAGCAAATGGTATTTGTGGCATACTCACAGCATGTCTTCAATGCTTTCTGCCCTAGCCTCAAAGTGGAGAGCAGAGGCCAATGTCCTGTGATTTGTTTTGTTGTCTGTCTCCACAGAACTACCAAGAGGCTTTGCACTACATTGGAAAACTGCCCTTTGAACAGGCAGAGAGTAACATGAAACGATATGGTAAAATCCTGATGTACCATGTCCCTAATGAGACCACTGAATTGCTGAAGATCCTTTGCACAGATTACCGTCCCTCGGGAGGTAATGAAGGCCCTGGGATGCTGGAAGGAAAAAAGGTATGGTTTGTGTTGACTGAGAGTTGTTGCTCTCCAGTAGTAACTTTGCAGCGAGTGCTTCAGTGTGCCTTGTGTTGCCAGCCTGATGTTTTAGGTATAATGAGAATTATACCTAAATAAACTGTCCTCAGGTGAGACCCCACCTGGAATATTGTGTCTAGCTCTGGAACCCTTAGCACAGAAAAGACGTGGACCTTTTGGTCCAGAGGAGCACTCTAAAAATGATCAGGGGGATAGAACACACCTGCTCTGAAAAAAGGCTGAGTGAGGTGGGGTTGCCCAGTCTGGAGAAGGGAAGGCTTCAGGGAGACCTCATTGCAGCCTTTCAGTACTCAAAAGAGTGTGATAAGAAAGATGAGGACAAACTTTTTACAGGGCCTCTTGTGATGGTACAAGAGGTAGTAGTTTTAAAGTAAAAGAGGGCAGATTTAGACTAGATAGAAGGAAGGAGCTTCTTATAATGAGTGATGAAACACTGAACCAGGTTGCCCAGAGAAGTGGTAGATGGCCCGATCCCTGGAAACACTCAAGTCAGTTTGGATGAGGACCTGAACTACCTGATTGATTGGAACATGTCCCAGCTCATTGTAGGGGTTGGACTAGATGACCTTTAAAGTTTCCTTCCGACCCAAACTATTCAATGATGCTATGAGAAGCCGCATCCTATTGTACTGGTAGTCCTAGAGACAGGGGACCTCTTGAAGCTATTGCTCAGGATTGATCCTTGATGTAGTCGGTACCCTGCATTGTGCTGTACCTGTCCTGTCTGAGACTCTGGAAATGAATATTCCTCATGGCAGGAAGGAAGCACTAGTATGGCTTAGACTGATGTGGGTGCTTGTCTTTTTCTGACTGTTTTACAGGCTAATTCAGAGGAGTTCATTCCAGTCTTTGCAAATAACTCCCGAGAACTGAAAGCTTTTCTGGAGCACATGACTGAGGTGCAGACTGACTCTCCACAGGGTGTCTATGACACTTTGCTGGAACTTCGATTGCAGAACTGGGCACATGAACAAGATGAGCAGGTTTGAGGTCCTCCAGCATTGTGTTTTGAGGGAGAGATTTGGTGTCTGTGAGTCATACTTGCATTCCTGCAATGCCCTTTCCAGCTGGGCATTGACAACATATGCTGTGCTGGACAAATAGCACAGAAATGGCAAAGCGGCCTAGTAGGCGGGAGAATATTCTCTTCAGGATAGCTGAGCTTGTTTTGTTTGTATCTCACATAAGGACGGATTCCAGACAATACAGCCTCTGTGAGCAGATGCCTTGCCCACGAAAATATCTTTACTTGCTTGCCTAGATCTGTGAGGATGTTGGCTGTTTGGGCAAAGAAAATCATGCCCTGTTTGCTTAAAAGGGTTAAAGAACAAATACCAAAACTGACCTCTGTGAAAGAGCTCCAGATTGTCAGGTCTTAGTGTAAAGTAGTGTGTACGTGGGTGTGCCCGTGTTCCTCTTCTTGACCTCTCCCCCTTCTCTGTAGATAAAGGAGAAGTTGCACAATGAAGCACTCACCCTCCTGAAGAGTGGAAGGTTCAAAACAGTCTTTGATAAGGCCTTGGTCTTATGTCAAATGCACAATTTCAAGGATGGTGTTCTCTACCTCTATGAGCAGGGCAAACTGTGAGTGTTACTCTTGTCTTTAGAGTCCTGTCCTTGCCCTCTTGCCCCCACTGCAGTAATTTCTGAGCCATAGATGTCTGCACCATCAATGGTAGTAACCTCTTTAGTGTCTCAAGATGGGAACAGCAGCAGATGATTGCTCTGCAGAAATACCTCACTGTTAAAGCAAGGCAGTTATATAGAGTGAAAAGAGAGTTGTCTTTGACTCCTGTGTGAGTCTGGGGATTGCATGGCTGGGTGAAAACCTGAGGTCCCTGTAAGAACTCAAAGGGCAAGATGGATTCTTGCACCTGATTTTTCTCCCTTAGTTTCCAACAGATCATGCACTACCACATGCAGAATGAGCAGTACAGGAAGGTGATCGAGGTGTGCGAGTTGTATGGGGACCAAGAGGCTTGTCTCTGGGAACAGGCTCTCGGCTACTTTGCGCGGAAGGAGGAGAACTGCAAAGAGTATATTGCTGCAGTGCTGAAACACATCGAGAACAAGAATCTTATGCCTCCGCTGCTTGGTAATGACATGTGACACTCAACCCCCAGCCTCCCCCACAATAAAACCCCAACCCAAGCAAAAACCAGAAAAACAAACCACAAAATACTCCAAGCCAGACTAGTTTGTAGTGCTTTCTGTAGATCAGACATTAGAAGAATCCATTAAATTGGAGCCTATCATTTGAAGTAATAACCTGCTCTGTAGGGAAAAGCAATGTCCAGTCACAGCTCCAGAGTTAGGGAAAAAGATCTGCAGTATCAGTGAGATGTCTTGTACATGATTTCTGTTCTGTCAGTGTGGGGCAGTGTAGGGCACGCTGAAACTCCTGTTGTGCCTTGGTGGGGAACTAGAATCCAATCCGCTACTAGATCCTTCCTTTGTCCCTTTTGGTCTGAGTTATCCAGACATGCTTCCATCACCCATTTCCAGAAGAGGTCAAACTGAAAGAGAATCTTTAAGTGAGCTCTTCCAAATCCATGAGTTTTGTACAGCTGGCAACAGAAGAAACACGCAGGTTTCAGAGCAGTAGTTGAATTTCTAGGCAGGACTAACCAAAAGGCCTGTCCTTCTTTATTTTCTTATTTTTATATGTTTCTAAAGACAATCGGGGATTGGTGAGAGTGGTCAACACCTCTGTAAGTTTACAGGTCAAAGACATGGTCAATCATCTTTTTCCACCCTAGGGGAAAGGAATGAAAAACAATCTACAGGTGCAAAACAATCCCAGCCAGTTAGGAAAAACAAGGACCATGTTTACAGAAAAAGCATGGGAAACTTGTACTACAAAGTTACTAATGTAGAACCCTGCAAAGCAGGGCAACACGTGAGAATGCCATCTGTCTTTGCCTGTAAGCGCCCTTTTTCAGGAAAGCAGCCTGCCCTGGCAGTACAGGCATTGCTGCAGTTTTTGTGCTTGTGTTCAAACTAACATCTCAGTTGCTCTCAGTTGTGCAGACGCTGGCTCATAACTCCACAGCCACCCTGTCTGTGATTAAGGATTATCTTGTCAACAAGCTGCAGAAGCAAAGCCGCCAGATAGAGCAGGATGAGCAGAGAATTCAGAAATACCGAGAAGAAACGACGAGGATCCGCCTGGAAATTGAAGAGCTAAAAGCAAGGTGCAGGACTGTGTGCTGTCTTGTCTAGTCCTATACAAGGATAGAACTGCTGTTTTACTAAGGTAAAGTGTAGTTTGTCTTTCTCATGCTTCTCCATCTTGTCACTCAGTCCCAAGATTTTTCAGAAGACCAAGTGTAGCATTTGCACCAGTGCATTGGAGCTCCCTTCAGTCCACTTCCTGTGTGGTCATTCCTTTCACCAGCACTGCTTTGAAAGCTACTCTGAGAGTGATTCGGAGTGTCCTACTTGCATGCCAGAAAATCGCAAAGTGATGGACATGATACGAGCCCAGGAGCAGAAGAGAGATCTGCATGACCAGTTTCAGCATCAGGTAGGGTAACATTGCCTGTCTTACCAAGGTGAAATAAATAGAGTTTAGACTGATTTACAGACCTGTGGAGGCTGGTAGAGACAGGTAAGGGTTGAAAGTATTTTGTAAACAAGGTTATGTTAACTGAATAATGAGGCATTCCACCCTAGGGTGACTGCATTGTGTAAAGGGCGTGAAGAGTCATTGTTAGCTCTGTGAGGGTGAAAGATTAGAATCTGTTCTCACCTGACCCTCAGATGGTCTTGAGACCTATTAGTCAGTGTGACAGCTGGTCAACAGGTCGTATAGAACTAGTTAGGGAGAAAGGCAGAAAAATAGTATGAATTTGAATGGGGACAGCACCGAAATGTTGCATCTACCTTGTGTTCTCCAAGGATGAAGTGAGTGTGAGAATGGGACATCAGCTGAGGCACTCACCTTCCTGCTTAATTCAGTTGCTCATTACCTCCTTCCTCTGTGCACGGCTCAGAAGTGGGGTTGAAACATGAGCTGGAATGACCAGTGTCAGAAAAGCTAGCGGGTTCTTTTGCTACACCCAGCCCATGCATGGAATGAGCAAAGAACCAGGGACTGACATGGGCTGCCCTGTCCCCTAAGCCAGAGGCTTGTAAGTGCAGGGGGAGAAAGGACGGGGGCTAGAGGCAAGAGGCTCTGGAGGCTTTTGCTGATGCTGCCGCTTTGTGTCTGGCAGCTCAAGTGTTCAAACGATGGCTTCTCAGTCGTTGCTGACTACTTTGGTCGCGGCGTGTTCAATAAGCTCACCCTGATCACGGACTTGCCCTCGGGAAAGACGGCTACAACCATCGAGGCTGGCCTGCAGCGGGAGCTGCTCATCCCCCCCAAGCGCAGTACCTGACCCCAGACGCTGTCCAGACGCCCTCTCGTGTTGTACGGGATCCCCCGCTGTGTCCTCGACCACCTGTATTTGGCCTCGTTCCTTGGCACCCAATAAACCAGACGCGCCAGGCAGTGCCGCACCCCGGCCCTCCTTGACCGGCGCG
>VZTZ01036603.1:0-18644 GCA_013400955.1 Drymodes brunneopygia
GCCCGGACAGCGCGGGGAGCGAGGGGCCCGGCCCGGCCGCACCTCCCGCAGCCCCCGCAGCCCCAGGACGGGCCTGCGCAGCCGGGTCGGGGTCGGGAATCGAGCACCGGGAGCTGAGAGCCGCGATCCGGGGCCGCGATGGATCTGGCGGAGGCGCTGCCCCTCGGGGAGCTGGCGGCCGCCTTCGCCGCGCTGCCCGTGTTCCCGCTGTTCGACACCGCCTACTTCATCATCTCCGTCCTCTACCTCAAGTATGAGCCCGGTGAGTGCAGCCCTTGGCCCGGGGGTTCCGGAGGGAGCTGCGGTACCGCGGTGCCGGCCGAGACCCCGCACTGCCCGGCACCGACAGGTTCTGTCACCTGCCCGTCTCCCTCCTGTGCCTCCTGTCACCGGCCCGGGGACAGCTCCGGTACCGCGGTGCCGGCACAGACCCCGCACTGCCCGGCACCGACAGGTTCTGCCTCCTGTCCGTCCCCCTCCTCAGCCGCCTGTCACAGCTCCAACACCTGTGTCTAAATATAAAGCAGAAAAACCCCCGCGAACCCGTGACTCTGATTTTGAGAAATAATCTCGGGTTTTATTTAAGGCCGGATTCCGGCCGCATTGAGGTATTTAAGTTCGGTCACTTGGCTGCCACCCCAGGGCTGCGAGTTGCGTTTCTGGCCGGTCCCTTGGCTTGAATATTTTTGTAGGAGGTACCTTCCTCCTATTTATATACAAAAGGGCTGGAAGTAAAACCTTGTTTTTTCCCACCCTCTGGACCATGCCCTGAGCTGTTCTCAGGCACCATAACCGACCTTGCTTTGTTTGTTCTCTTGGGTTTATCTTGCAGAGATCGATAGATCTGCACCTTGGCTTTCACCCTCTGCCTTGTCACAGCCTGGCTGTGCCTCGGTCATTTCCAAACACCACTTTCCCTCTGTGTTTTTGACAGTGTGTGCACTCCTCATGCTCTGTTTTGAGCAGTTTCACTGTAACTTCCCAGTGATTGAGGGGAAAACCAACCCCGAGCTCGGGAATGATTTTCAAGCCCCGTTTTGTGCGGCCTCTGAGCCGTACAATCCACACGCTGTTCCCGTTAAACTCCCTGTAAACAAGTGCTGGGTTTTCCAGGCCTGATCACTCCCAGCTGCCTTCCAGCATGGAGCCCTGAACAGAACAGTTAACAGGCAGCCTTCACAAAAATAGCTTTGAAATATATGCAAGCCCAGCAATCCACTTGGGACTGGGTAAGGCCGGGGTGTACTTTTCCCCAGATTCCTGCAGCGCTCCCATCCCGCAGCTCCTGGGCTGGGGATCAGTGTCAGGACAGAACCGTCCTGTTTCCTCCTTGGAGACAGCATGGCTTCGTGGAGCCAAGGAAAAACAAGTGTTACTAAATTTAAGCCTCAAGCTAAACCTCAGGTTCCTATAGAACCAGTTTCATGTCTCGGCTGGTGCAGCTGTCTCGCTGCCACTGTGTTTTCAGCTGGTTCAAATGTCCTCGGGGATGGAAGAGCCTGGGCACTCAGCTTTGGCTCATGCTGATCCCCTCACTGCTCTTTAAGGTGGACCAGGTAATCATGTTGGCATGACTTTTTAGCATTTTCTGTCTTTGTCTGCTCACTGAACAGAGTTTTGTATCTGAAACACCACACGAAGGATTCTGGAGCAGTTAAAGGTGATGAAACAACCTCACAGAATTGATGTTATTGGGAGGTTTCCCTGAAAAAGTACGAAGGTGGATGAAAATTGCTACAGGAATTTTAAAAAAAGGCCATAGCAGATTGTGGGAGGAGACCACAAAGTATTTACAGACTCGTACAAGAGTGGGGAAGAACCCTCAAATCCTCTCAAATAAAGATTAAGAATTCCTATTCTATTTTTGCAGGTTATCTTATGAATGAAAGAGCTGAACAGATTGTTCATGAATTCTAGAGGGCACCTAGGTTGAAGCAGTGGAGAGAATGGTACTAGTATGCATTTTATTTTTAGACTGTAAAAAGACATTGATTTCAAGGGAAAAAAATGTTCTTTCTGGTAGCAGCAAATAAAGGAGAGAATCTCTCAGTTCATGAACTTCTAACGACTCTGTTCACATGGACCTTTGGGGGTTCTGCAGGCTGTGATAATTTCCTGACCATCTCTGGTACTTCTTTGGGCTTCACACTTTTGTGTTTTGTTTTACAAGCGCTTTTCTTTGAGTTACTTTGTGGGAGAACGCACCTCGAGCCTCTCTCTTACTGGGTCTTGAAGTTGCTGCTTAATTGCTAAAGCCATCTTCTCACTGAGGCTGGATTTGATGGCCTTGAGGATCCCTTCCAGCATTGGTGACCCCGTGATTCCCAATTTTTCCCTCAGGAGCCGTGGAGATGTCCCAGAAGAGCCCTTTTGCCTCCTGGCTCTGTGCTATGCTCCACTGCTTCGGGAGCTACATCCTCGCTGATCTGCTGCTGGGAGAGGCACCCATTGCCTACTTCAGCCACAACTCCAGTGTCATCCTGGCCACAGCAGTGTGGTGAGTGCCCTGCACCCCTCCTGATGGGCACCAGCTGTGCCCAGCACTCCCTGGGGAGGTGGGGAGGGAGATGCTCTCCCTGCGTGACCCAGCTCTGATCTCGCTGGGATTCACTGGGGGGAGCAGAGGTGGGCTGGGACAGTCTGGGAGGCTCTTGCACTCCTGGCTCTGGTTCCCAGTTTCCCTGACCATTGCCTAATGCTGTGATTATCTGGGCTGGGGCACTTCTATTCATAGCAGCCACTGCTGAGCCAGGGCCAAACCGCAGGAGCTGCAGCACCCACGGATCCCACACAGAGCAAGGAGTGGCACATCCTGAACATTTGGGGGCATTTTGTTCGTTGTGTTGGTGAAATGTGCACAAATTAACCTTTCACTTCCTCAGTGGGTGTAGTTTGTAGGTGCTTTTGAGTGGCAGAATGAGCATTGTTGGGAAACATTGTGAATGTAATTTTTGTAAACAGAAGCCTTGGAGTAAATCCATCAGCCACTTCGTTTTCTCTACTTGAGGAAATAAAGGGAAAGATCTTTTGTTAGGGCTGAAAAATACGGCAATCTTCTGGAAAAAAGAGTATTTCTTTCCTCTGTCTGTAATATCATTTCAGTATATGTAGCTTCTTGTTCTATATGAGCTGTTGCTTCTGGACCATACAAGACTCAAACTTCTAAATAATTCTGAATTAAAATTATTGGGTTTTATTCAAGTTGGAGTATGAGTAGTGAGGGCTCTCTGAGTTACTGAGGGCTCACTGAGTTGTTGCTATAGAGAAGCTTTGTTGCGTGCTGGTTTCCCTTTAGAATTAGCTACGAAATTAAGAATATTTTTCTTTTTTTGGTTTTAGTTTTTTCTTCTTCACTCCTGCTTGCCATAACTCACCTGCATACCCCTCTCTGCACATCCCAGAGAACAAATCTGTGGTCTTTTTGCAGGTACTTGATATTCTTCTGTCCCATGAACCTCTTCTACAAGTGTGTCAGCTTCCTGCCCGTCAAGCTCATCTTCGTGGCCATGAAGGAGGTGGTGCGGGTGCGCAAGATCGCGGCCGGGGTGCACCACGCCCACCACCTCTACCACCACGGGTGGTTCATCATGATGGCCACAGGATGGGTCAAAGGTGACACCCAAGATGCTGCAGAGGCTGCAGGGAGGGGTGGCACAGTCTGGAGGCTGCTCAGGGGGAGCAGCAGGGAGGGGATGTGGGCTGGGACACTCAGGTTGCCACCACACAGGTGTTTGTGCATCCTCCCATGGATGGTTGAAGAACTGGAGTCAGGAGCTCTTTGTTCTCTCTCCCATGGTCTCTGACCTCACTTGTGTCTTTGCAGGGGGTTCTGCCAGGCAGGTTTCCCTTAGCTTGTGTTTGGAGTGAGCACTTGAGCATCAGTAAGGGCAGGAGGCAAATGCTCTTTCCCTGCATCAGGAACCACTTGGTAGAAAGTCAAGGAAGCATTTTCCCTGTTCTTTTGGCTTAGGCTGACTTTTAAATTTGGGCAGAATGTCAAGAGCCCTTTGTCCCCCTGAGGATCCAGAGCCCTCTCCTGTGGCAGTTCCAGCTCTTTGACAGCTTTCTGTGTCTCACAGGTTCTGGTGTGGCCTTGATGTCGAACTTTGAGCAGCTGCTCCGTGGGGTCTGGAAGCCAGAAACAAACGAAATTCTTCACATGTCCTTGTAAGTCCTCAGCCTGGAAATTCCCAGTCAGACCAAGACTGGAATATGAAGAACCAGTCAGGGCTGGGTGCAAACCTTCAGAAAACCTCTTCCTTTCTCTTGCAGCCCCACAAAGGCCAGTCTGTATGGCACAGTCCTCTTCACCCTGCAGCAGACTCACTGGCTCCCCATCTCGGAAGCCAACCTCATCTTCTTTTTCACCATGTTCATGATAGTCTGCAAGGTGAGTTTACAGCAGCTTTGCTGCCAGCAAAGTACAGAACCTGAGCTGGGAATATTCACCTTCCTGAGCCACTGCAGAATTCACTGGCTGTAGGATCTGCTCAGGAAATTCAAGGCTGAATTCTCCATCACACCAACAGATCCTTGTGCCTCGAGCCATGTAGCAGCAGGGGCTTTCTCTGGGGTCAGTAGGATGGGGGAATGTCTCTGGGGTCAGCATTTCCTTGCTCTGTGTGATCTGAGTGTTCCCTGTTGCCTGGCAGGTTTTCATGACAGCCACTCACTCCCACGCCTCACCTTTTGCTCCACTGGAAAACCTCATCTGTCCTGTCCTCTTTGGCTCTGTGTCCAGTGGCCACCCAAGCCACCACCACGACCACCACGGGGCCTCCCACGAGGTTTCCCACCCTCCTCCTCCTCCTCCTCCTGCCAAGTCCAAAGAGGAGCTGAACGAAGGCACGAGGAAACGGAAGGCAAAAAAAGCTGAATAAAAAAGCAACGGCGCAGAAAATAGGCCAGGAAAATTCTTCCAGAGCTGAGTCTCAAAGCCACCTGTGACCTCCTTTGTGCTCCCGTCCTTCTCTCTCAGACTCCAGAGGAGAGGTGGAGGCCAGGATACTGCCAGCCAGGTCCCTGAATTTCATTTTTGCTCTCTGTGCTGCTGCTTGCTTTTTGGTCTCTGCCTCTCTATTCTGATCAGATTTTCAGGGATTTGTAGGTTTGTGCCAGGGTGGTGAGTGCCAGTTCCCAAGCTGTCAGCAAATCCGATGCAGCAATTTCAATTGATGTGAAATCTTTCACTGTGTTTATTTATGACTGGGGGGGGAATGGTTTGTGCTCCTGCAACTCTCTAAGGTCCCTTGAGTTTTCACTGACCTTTTCAGTGTCTGCCAAAACAACAAACTGTTAATTCACAATCAGTGTGGAAATCAGGTTTCATACTCGAGGAAATTAAATGGCCTGATATGGGCCTGCTCTGGTTTTTCCCAGCTCCCACACCTGCCATATCCCCAAGTAATGTGACATTTTATATGCAATAAGGACATGGCCTTTGGCCGAGCCAAATCCCTTTTCCCTCACCTCTGCTCCCTGTGATTCTGATGGTCAGGACACTGTGATTTGCTTCACCAAATCTGTGTTTGCAAGAGCTCTGAAGCTGTGAAGTGCTCCCAGTGCCACGTGCTGGCACTGCCACTCTCCTGGGCTGTGTGTGGCATTGCTGCTGCTGCTGTGTCCCACCCCAAACCTGACCCCACTGAACCAGGGGAGAAGCATGGCTCTGGTTTGTTTGTAATCCTGTGGGATACAAGAGTGTGTGTGAGTGTAAGTATTTATTACTATTTATTTGTAATTGCCAGGGCACCCAAGTCATGGACCTGAATCTGGCTTTTTTATTTTTTAATGTTGCAATTGGAACTTTTAATTCTGGCCCTGAGCCCAGAGCCTCGTGCTGGTTTGGGCTTGCAGTGATGCTGGTGTGCTACAGGACAGCCTGAACACTCCCTGGGTGCAGAAACAACCTTTCCTATATTCTTAAATTGAAACAGAAAGGCTGAAGAAGTGCATTTCTCACCAGCTGATGAAAAACTACTTTAAAGGACTGATCAAGGCACATCAGCTGAAAATACTGATTACCTTCTGTAGGTCCCCTTGGGCCAAACTGCTGGGCTGTGAATGCAGCTTGTGCCCAGGGAGTGAAGGATCTGAACTGCCTTGCATGGCTCAGGAGGGGTCTGTCAGCTCATTTGTGTTCTGCTTTTAGAGTAGCTCCAAGCTCTTCTTATAACTGATTTTGTTCTTATAAATGGCATCCTCCAAGGGCTGGGGTCACCACAGTGAGGGTGGCACACCTGGGGATGTAGCACTGGGCATTTTCCATCCCCAGCAGTGAGGTTTGCTGCTGTTTCCATCCCAGCTGGGAATGGGAGCAGGATTTCAGAGCAGTGGGATTTGTGTGGGTCCCTGTTCAGAATTACAACTGACGGTTGATTAAAGGTGAAAACCATCCTTGTGAGCAGGCAGAGGAAAGCCAGCAGGAAAGGTCAGGTGATCTGTAGGCTTGGGGTTTGACAGTGCCTTAATTTTGTGAGTTTCCCTCCCCTGCAGTAGAAAAGAGGAATTCTGCCTGCCAGCTCCACTGGCTGGTCCTGCAGATGCTGCTCTGCTGGAACCTGATGTGTCACGAGCATGCACGAGACTGAATAAATGTTTCATGAGGTGTCTGATCCAAGGGGATTTTTGTTTTATAAAAGCCGTCAACAAATAAAAATTGTGAAGTGACTCTGATTGTCCAGTGGCACCTGAGGAAATGCCTGTGTTTGTTTTACCCTCCCCAGTCCTGGCAGCCACTCAGGAGCTCCGTGTCACCAGGACCTGGGGACAAAAGGATTCTGGTTGAGGAAGGAGATCAGGCTTTGTGTCCTCCAGCTGTGCCTGAATGTGTTATCAATGGAAATAACGGGGTAAGAGGTGTTTGTGGGGGTGCCTTCTGAGCAGATCTCCTGAGATTTCAGGGTAGGAAATAAGGAAATTGGTTCCTTTGGTGTTTATACCAGTTGTCTCTGTTTTTCCTTTTGTCACCTATGAAGGAGGAGGGAATTCACCTGGGAGTGGTAAATACACACACACACACACAATTCCAGCATATTTATGTGGAGTATCAGTATTTAAAACTGCGGGGAAAAAATCAAAATTCTCTGTACAAGTGTGAATATTTAATGTGGTCCTGTAGCTGCTGCTCTGCTCTCTGAGTGCAGAGGCTTTGCTCTTCAGAGTCTTTGGACTCTGAATCAAATTAAACTGAGTCAAATCAAACTGAGTCAAAGCACAGATTCCAACCAAGCACAGGGAGAAGAAATATTTCAAAGGAGGTTAAAATTTAAGCTCTGAACACCTTCAGAGTTCCCAGCAGGAGTGGGATTAGTTTTGAGAAGACAACAGCCCCAGAGGAGTCACAAGTTCCATTTAGTGAAGCCTTTCCCCGTGAGAGAGGGATGGAACCTGTCTTGAATTTCCATGGCTCAGCACTGGCAGCCTGCTGCCATTCCAGGCTCTGTCCTTCATCTCCAGAAGCAAAAATGGGCCTTTGAAAAAGGTAGAACATTTAAACCACGGCTGGGGGGACACTGGGCTGCTCCAGCACCTCTGGGAAGCCCCACCTGCCCCATCCAGACACTCCCTTCCTCCAGGCTCTGCTCCAAACAGAGAGAAAATGGGAGTGGGGTGTTTCCTAAAGGGATGGGGGAATTTGTTTCCACAGCTCAGAGATGGAAGTGATGATCTGTGATGATCTGAGGAAAGCCTGACACAGCCAATCGACCTAAACAAGAATCTGCAAAGCCTGTTTTTATTTTTAAGGATTTCTCTTGTCTCCCCCTCAGATTTAACTCTTTTAAAACGTTTATAAACACTCCTTAATTTAGAGCAGATGAGAGTAGAAGTTGCATTGGAAAAGGGAATTTCCATTGGTATGATCCACCAATGGAAAAGGTCAGTGCAAGCTTTACTCACACTAAGAAACAGCTCAGAAAATAAGGGATTATGATGTTTCAGGGGGTTTAACCATTCCCCTGCCCTGTGACACCCAGCTCAGGGTTATTTTGCTGAGGCTGATGAGAGCAGGTTTTTCACATCCTTTGATGAACCCCACGGTGTCTCTGGGGTCTCTGGCTGCACAGAACATTGCCAGCTCCCAGCTCTGCTCAGCCCTGGGCAGGAGGGGAGCCTGCCAGGGCTCAGGGGCTCAGCCTTACCCGGGACAGGCGTCATTCCCTCCAGAGATGTCCTGATCTGATGACTTCTGATACTGACTCCAGCGAGACCAGGCTAAAATTAGCAGTAGGTTTAATCCTCAAAGAGGCCCTGGGTGCCTGCTGGGAAAAGCAAATGTTTCAGTTGCTGTTTCAGCATTTCATGTGGATTGACAGGTTTCCCTTTCCTGTGGCAGAGCCAAACCCGGTGCCTGCAGCTTTTCCACCGTGGCAGATCAGCTCCACAGATAGAGAAAGCTCCACAGGCCTTATGTGTTTGTAATTAAAATAAAAAACAGCAACAAACAAACCCAGAGGATTCTTTTACACAGAGCATTAATAATTCTTCCCAGTAAATGAAGTAACAAAAAGAGGAGGGCGAAGGAAAGAAGAGTTTGTGTAAGAAAGGGCAAAGCCAGCACAAGAACACCAAGCCAGAGCAACCAGTCTTCTTGGTTTCCACTTTTCCTTTTGTTATCCGTGCCAATATTTACATTGTTGCACGCTTTGTCCAAAGAATAAACAGATTATATAATCCAGCGAAGCAGAAAGACCCGGAGCATAAAGATGGATGTTCCCTTGGCTGTACAGAGGTTGTTCCTTTTAACACTTGCCAGGTGAGCAGCTGCCAAATGCCTGCTCCTTCCTGCAGCCTGTTCCACGGTGCTTTAAGGGCACAAAAAAAGCATTAAAAATCAGAGCTTTATGTGATTCACAGTAGCACAGCTTTATCTGGCCCTTAGCTATGATTCTGTTTTATGGTTCTATTCTCTAGAGGATGTATCCTCTCTAGAGGATCCTGTGAGGATGATCAGGAAGGGAAGGCTGGGCTAAAATGGCATTTCCTATGGCCTTGGGTACCCAGGATTTTTGCTGCAGCAAAGATTTTTCTCTCAAGGTATTTTAATTCTTTGCCCAAATAACGAGCAATCAGAATATAATCAATGCAAGACTTTCCAGAAGGCTCTCAGAGATAGTTTGGATTTAGTGTGAGCTGCTCCCATCCAGACACAGACAGGAGTCACTCACAAAGGAGAAATGATGCTGTTGACGCCAAATACTCTGCACAGTGCGTTGGTATTTTCCTCTTTAGGATGCTCTTAGTGTCGGCCCCAAGGCATCTGCTTCATCCTTCGTGCCCATCCACCACAAGGAAATGCCAATTAAAGGGGTTTGAATTTCATCAGACATCAACACGACTCGGGAAACACCCACAAAATTCCCTCCGAGCTGAGGATTGAATCCTGCTCAGAACGCAGCACTCTGAACAAGCTGCTGGGGCTGATGGCTCAGGAACAGACAGAGAGTGAGAAATGGGTTCCCTGGCACGGCAGAGCCCACGCTGCCATCCTGAGTCACAGTTGCTATTCGCTTCACCTCTGTGGTGACATCTGTGACAAAAAGATGTTGATAGTGCTAAGATCAACAGTCGTGAACACCTCGGAGTCTGGGCTCCCTTTCACACTTGTGCATTTGCATCTTTCGCACATTATCCTTAGATAAAGTGCCATTTCTATTTCCTTATCTGCTTCCTTCGCTTGCCAAAAGCGAATTTGGGGAGGGAATTTTTTAAAAGAGCTTGTGAATGTCAGGAAGAATCGGTGTGAGCCAGCAATTCCATCTCAGCCTTAGGGCACAGGTAGGCTATAGCTCTGGAATGCAGGAAAACAGGTCAGAGATCTTTAGAGGCTTTAACATTTTTATATCCCGAGGGAATCCAGAATGTCCCCGGAAAAGGTTTGCTTGGCTGACTTTGTTTGGTTTTGATTTGCAAATTACAGCGAGCTGCCCCAAACCCGTGACACAGAGTCGGAATTCCTGCAGGAAGGAAATGGCTGCTTCCCAAATATCGCAGCCCCTGGTGCTGCATCCTGGGCACCTGGATGGAGGCAGGGCAGGAACATCCCTCGGGACACAGAGCAAAGGTGGAAATCCACTGGGGAGAGGGGATTTGTTTGACCTTCAACCCCAAAAATCTTCTGTGTTCAATCCTATCTTCTGGCGGCATCAAGGAATACTGGGTGGTCTCGGAGGTCTTTTTCAACCTCAATGATTCCATGATTCTGATTTTATATGGCCCAAGGGTGGCTCTCACAGGTGAATGGTGATGCATTGGGGCAAGGACCAAGATTTTGGAGACAGTGGGGTGGAAACCCCTCCGAAAAAAGTTCTTCCCTCCCACCCAAGCACGTGGATCCTCAGCCGGCAGGGACACAGAAATCCTTTTCTTTTGGCCTCGATTTTCTTTTCGTTTCTCTTCATCCCTTCAAAACACCCGAAACTGGTGTAAAAATAAAGACATTGAACTGAGACATGGAGGGGACACAGCCATCGGTGGGGACATAGATATGGAGCTGTTATTCCAAAAAATGTTCTGCAGGCTTGGGGCACTTCTGCTCCCACTGCCCCCAAGTGCCCGGACCAGAGACAGAAGATGATTTTCTTTGTGTGTGACCAGAACCGGTGACAATGGCAGGGAGATGTGGTGGGAAAAGCCCAGAACACATCCCAGACTGCAGAGCCTTGAAATGCAGTCTAAAAATCCGTGACTTCGGAGTCCTGGTGTTGGCTTAAATTAGATTTAGAATAATGTAGGCTAAACCCTAATGTGGGCTCTGTGCTGCTAGTCTGTGTCTCGAGGGAAGGCTCCCTGCCTGTTTGGTTTATGACAGATTAGGATCTCGGGTAATCTCCTTTTATTTGGGTAGATGACTGGGGAGATTAATCAAGTATTGTCTGCAAAAGGAGCCCATAAATGCAGATTACTAATTTTTCATTAATTATTCCTCTGTATGCCAGAGGGATGCAGCCAGGGATAGA
Organism: Drymodes brunneopygia; assembly: GCA_013400955.1. Taxonomy (NCBI): domain Eukaryota; kingdom Metazoa; phylum Chordata; class Aves; order Passeriformes; family Petroicidae; genus Drymodes; species Drymodes brunneopygia. The sequence continues at coordinate 10,959 of VZTZ01036603.1, forward strand.
CACCAGCCTCTAAAATCTCATTTCATGAGATCCAGGAAAAGCACAGCAGCTGCTCTGGCTGATACTGGGTCTCTCTGACGTGCTCAGCTTGGTTTCTTGGAAAAGGCAAAAATCTGCAGAAATCACAGATTATTGTCTGCTGAGAGAAGCTGAAAGTGGCCCTGAGTGAGGGAATGTGCTGGGCTGGCAGAGCACATTCCCTGTGTGCACAGGGCGTGGGGAAAGCAGCATTCCTTGTGGGAAGAGCTGCCCTGAACACCTGCAGGAACACAGATTGGAACGAAATGAAACAGCAGCGTGCTGGGAATGCTGGAAAACAGAGCAGCCTGGAAGAGAGAGACACCCAAGGATGCTCTGAGAGCAGAACAAGTGAAACAGCAGCGTACTGGAAAAGAGAGACACCCGAGGATGCTCTGAGAGCAGAACAAGTGAAACAGCAGCGTACTGGAAAAGAGAGACACCCGAGGATGCTCTGAGAGCAGGACGGGAGGACTCCTGTTCTGTCAGGGCTTTGCTGAGGGGGCTGCACCTTCTCTCCCTCTGCATTCCAAGGGCATTTGGACAAAGATGGGTTTTCCCTCCTCGCTCTCTGCTGACAGCCGCAGTTTCCTGCCTTTGAGCTCAGGGCTGACCCCGGGGTGAGCGCTGCAGCAGCAGCAGCCCCCGATCCCCGGGGCCAGGGATGTGCACGTGGGCCTGGGATGTTGTCCTGCCCTTCCTGACAAATCCAGGAGCAGCAGCCAACCAGCTCCTGCCTCTGGAATTCTGCTGTCAGCTGTAGCATCCCTCAGGAGGGGGATTTTCTTCTCTCCCTCTGATTTCTGCCTTGCTGGGTTTTTTTGTAAGTGGTTACATTTTTCTTTTCTATCTCCCCCCACGTGCTGCTCTTTTGGGGGTGGTTCCTCGCTCCAAATGTTACCATAATTGTGCACAGTGTAAAAACCTTTCAGTAAATTCACTCTTGCCCAGCTTGCCAGAAGGCAGAGGCAGGGCACAGCACGCTCTGAGTGCCTGGGTGTTCAGGAATCTGCTTTAAATGGCTGAGAGGGCCTGAACAATCGATGATACTGGTGCTAAAATACTGAGAAAATTATTCCTAAAATAGGGGTGGTGAACAAAGGGACCTCAGGTGTGCAGCACCTGACAGGGAGCACACCCAAAGCCTCAGGAAGAGCCCCTGGGGACTCTGCCCAAGTGACAAGCACTGGTTGCTATAGAGATTTCTGTCCTCTTCAAATACAGATGGATCCTGCCAGGATGCAGTGAAGTTCCAGTCAACCATTTCCTATCAAAGCAGCTGAAATTTTCTCAGTCTTTCCTCAAAAACAGGAGCAGGCAGCATTCAGGAGAGAGGCACCACAGAGTTCACTGCCAGCACTCATCTCCCCTTCGAGGAGAAATCTCTGCTGGGGGAGCTCGGGGAGCCCAGGCAGCACCACGAGCTTCAGCCCAGACCCACCCAGGGATCTGGGTGGGGAGATGGCTCCTCTTCTTTCCAGCCTGGTCGGAATCTTTATCAGCTCAGCTTCTTCCAGGTAAATCAGCCGAAAAGTCCTGGAGCTGCTGAAAGCATCGGGCACTCCCTGACGGCTGCTCAGCGGGGAAGCTGCAGTTCACAGCTTCATTTGAGAGGAAAAGAGCCTTAGAAGGAGGGGCAGGGATGGCAGAATTGTGCATTAAAGCAGGAATTAATGGCTCTGGCAGCACAGGCACCCCCAGCCCGGGCACTGCTGTGCAATCCCAGCCTGCCCAAAGCCCGGACAGCTCACGCTGCATTCCCATCCACCGCTGCAACAGCAAGGAGTGTTTGTGGAGAACTTCTCCTCTTGGACAATGCCCAAATATTTCCCACTTCCTCTGCCCACTGGGACACAGCTGCCAGACTGAGCTCCTAAAGTGGTAACTGGCAGTGGGCAGCAGTGACTCAGATTTTCGGGAATTGCAGAACTCAGTTTCCCCCTTCCGAAAATCATTGCCTGGGACTCCATTTTCAAAGAAGAAAGCACAGCTTAGAGGGGCTCTCAATTCCTCACACAGTGCCTCCCAAGGGAAGGAAACACTGCAGGATCTCCCCCAGCAGCTGCAGGGTGGTGAATGTGCAGTTTGGACAGGGGGTTGTTTTCCAGCCCAGCAGAGAGATCCGTGTTTGCAGAACTGTTGGAGCTGCAGCCTCTGGAAGGAATCCATGAGAGCTGCAGAGAAGCTGAAATTTAAGGCTGAACTCGGTGATCTTGGAGGTCTTTTCCAACCTGAGAGACTCGATGATTAGTCAGCATGTAAGGACACAGACAGTGCTGGGGTTTTACCTACAACACCTGTCCAAGGGGTATCAGACCTCACATTTTTGGGAACAGTTTTGGGGTGAAGGATGTAACACGTGATGGGATTTTCACCAAAAGACAATAAATTAAACCCACTCTCTCACTGTAAGGATTGGAATTCCTGTGGGCTGGAGTGTAAAGTGACACAAGAATTTCCTTTAACTCCTGCAGTCTTGCTGAGAGCTAATGAATTATTCCAGGGCTTTGTGCTGAGCCCTGCTCCCTGTGGGACTGCAGTGCAGACAGAGAATTCCCACCCCAGGGAGCTCTCTCCTCCCCTGACACTGGCACAGGCTCCATCTGTGACCACTTTTCACTTTGGCTTGGCCCAAGGAAAGCTGCAGATAGAGCCATTCCCCTTCCTAATTTTAGCACTCCCTCTTGTACTACTTTATCACCTGATCCATGAATGTTTACATAATTTTGGGGAGAGAACCTGCCAGTTCTGAAGTAATTTTCATCTCATATGATAAAACATACCTTTTCATTTTTTATATTAAAAATATATTGATTTATATTCCCCATATATTTTAATTTTGCAGGTATGCAAAGTATTCATGAACATAATATTGTGTATCATGAGCAGAAGATGCTGCTGGGAGAGAGCTCTCATGCTTGTGGTTGTGTGCATGTATGTGCTTAATTTCTTTCTATTTGCTTTGTCTTCTTAATTTATCTCAAATTTCCCCCAGCTGGCTGTTTGATTTAATTCAGTGAATGCATCACTTAAAAGGTGTCACACAGATTTTTCTGGAAAGTGGGAATCTCTCTTGTAAAAAAGGCACAGCAGGGGAAGCAGTGTAAGAATTTCAGGCTCATGAAAAGCTTCCCTGGGAGCAGAATTGCCTTTTATTGGGGCTCTTTCTCACTGCTGAGCTGGCCAACAGCACAGTGGGGGGGCTTAGAATGGGATGGAGGATTTGCTGCAGCAAGGTGTAAGAAATGTGTTTTTCTGGATCAATGCTGCTGTGCTGTGTTCTGTAACCAAGCAATCCAAAATGTCTCCATCCAGAGCTTTCACGTTGTTTTTTTAATCACAGAATCCTGGATTGGTTTGGGTAGGAAGGGACTTTAAAACTCATCCAGTCCCATCTCCTGCCATGGCAGGGACACCTCCCACTGTCCCAGGCTGCTCCCAGCCCTGTCCAGCCTGGCCTTGGGCACTGCCAGGGATCCAGGGGCAGCCACAGCTGCTCTGGGCACCCTGTGCCAGGGCCTCCCCACCCTCACAGGGAACAATTCCTTCCCAATCTCCCATCCATCCCTGCCCTCTGGCAGTGGAAGCCATTCCCTGTGTCCTGTCCCTGCAGCCCTTGTCCAAAGCCATCTGGATTCCCTTGCAGCTTTAAAGCAAACTAAAGGACAGGGCACAGAGCGCTGCTCCTGTTGTCTCCTCAGAACACCCACTCCTTCCTCAGGGAAATATCCACACCTTTGCATTTCCCAGGTTTTCACCGGAGCCATCCCTGTTTCACCAGCAAAGGCCAGCTCAGCTCATTTCACACTGTACACCACAGAAATGCAGCTATGGCTGCTCTCACAGGCTCACCAGAGCCCTGTTCTAAAGGGTTTTTGTGTTTCTGCCCCCTCAGGGGTGAGGATGATCCACACAGAAGTGTTGGCCAGGCTTCTTCCCTTTGTGCCTTCCTACCCGGAGCTCGTGGGGCAGCTGTGCCAGCAGTGCCTGAGCTGCTGCAGGGTCTGTCCCTACCCCGTGCTCATCCCACCGGGGGGATTTTTCCTCCATCAGATTCCTCCAAAGTAGGATCATTCCTGGGGCAGACAGAGCCCAACAATATTTCTAATTACCCATCTGTTATGAACGAGAGGCAAGAACACAACAAACAGAGCAAGGAGGAGAAAACCTCTGTTTCTGTAGGAGCTCAGGCTGGAGACAAAGGCAGGAGGAAGGTCCTGAGCCTTTGTGCTCTGCCGTGCCCCGGCCCCATTGGCAACTGCTTCCACAAATGAGGGGAAAGTGGGTCATTTTGTCGTCAGGACAACAAAGGCACACACTGACCTAGATCTGTCTGCAGGAACCTAATCTTGCTCCTGGCACAGACCACGGGGTTCACACAGCACCAGGGGTTCCAGCTGGGGAAGCACAGCACACAAACAGGCTCCAAAATGTGCCTTTTCTGTGCGTGGCAGCAGGAGCAGCCTCTCCCTCCTCTCTGTGTGCCACGGTGATGGCACTCGGTGCTGATTGCCAGCTGCTGGTGGCAGCTTCCAGGGATGGCTCCACGATTGTCTGGAACATGGAGGTTTCTGAGATGCTGCACGCCCTTCCTGGGCACTCTGCTGAGCCTTCTCCACTTCTTGAGGCTGGAAAGATGCTTTCATGCCTGAAAAGAGCTGTGGCAGCTTGGCAGTCCTGGAGCTTCAGGCACACAGACACCTCCCATTCTCCTAAACCCCAAAAGCACTGAGAATCCCTCAGTTGTGAGCCCCTCTGTTATTTTACAGCTGAGGTGAGGTGTGTGGAAGTGTTTGGAAAAGGAACCTGTGCTGTTTCTGCTGCCATGGATCACAGTCTGTGCATCTGGAATTTGATTTCTGGCAGAGCCAGGTTTATTATCCAGGATACAAATCCCAAAGAACAGTTCTCACATCACCTTCATGTGGATGAGAGGAACAGGATTGTCTGTTCTTCCTCAGGTACCAAGGTACAGTCAGCCCTTAGCTTAAAGGTGCTGGAAGAACCACACCATTGCAGCAACAGCACCCTTGTCCCTGGCTCTCAGGCTGCACCTGTCCAGGTGGGGAGGGAGGAAGGTGGGCAACCTCCCAACCAGAGCATCTCTTACAAACCCAGCTCACAGAACATGCCCCTCAGTCAGGAAAGGGGTTGGGTTGATCCCCAGCAACCTGTGTGGGGCTTGGATTTGCAGTCCTGAACGTGTTTCTAGTACTGCCACACTTCTAAAAAGATGACCCTTGTTTTTACTGCTTCCAGCCTTTCTGTCCCCCTTTTATTTTTGATCTTGAGTGGAGAGCACTTTACCCATGCAGGGGCCTGGCCTCATGTCAGTGTGTGCCTGAGGCCTCAAACACAATTTCATTTCTGAAATGTTTGAAATGTGAACTCCTAGGAGCTGCCTTGCTACCCAGCTGTGGGCAGGAGGCAGATGGCACACACACATCTGGAGCACCAACTCATGCCAAAACAAGAGGTGAAGAGCCAGCACAGCTCAGACTGGGCAGGATCCAATCAGGCACCTTTGAGAGCAGAGGAAGCTCATGACTGAACAGCTCCAGGTGCTGCAAACAGAGTAAGGAGGCAAGGTTTCATCTTCTGGCATGAGGCTGCTCTCATTTGACAGAGACTGCTCCTTCCTGCTGCTTTAAAGCAAGAGATTTTAGGAAATCTGTTTCAGGCTTGGAGAGCTTTTTAATCTCACCTCCAAAGGTTTTGTCTGGAAGGGCTTGTGACAGGTGAGATATTGAAACAGGAATAATAAGCAATTTCACAAGTAAAGAAGCCAACCATGAGCCCCACCTGAGGGCAGACATTGAGAGCAGGAACAGCCTCTCTGATTTCCTCCTTTCACAGTGAAGGCTGTGACACACTGGACACTTCTGCCCAAGTGAGATGCTTACAATCAGCTGAGCTAAGCCAGCTTTGGGCCAGTCCTTGCCTTCCCACTGAACTCCAGGCAGGATGTCACTTGCATCCCACCTCCAGAGCCACAGAAACCACTCAACCACACAGCAACCAACAGGCAGGAAAAGCAGTTTGCCACAGCACACCAGGATTTAGTCCCTGCACATCTGTGCCCAGTGATCCACAGGCTCAGCCACACCATCAGAACCCAGATCCCTGTGTCCCTGATTTCCCTGGAGATCACAGAGTCACCGAGAGCATGGCCAGCAGGGATTCAGTCCTGCAGGAGGCCCTGCTGCCTTTGGAAGGTCACAGAAGGCAGATCTGCCTGGCAGGCAGCCCCAGGAGCAGCAGGCAGGCCCTGGATGGTTCCCTGCAGCCCCTGGGACTTGGAGCTCTGTCAGTGGCAACTTGAGCTGAGCTATTCTGAGCTGAGTGTCAATGGTTAATGACTGCTCCGGGCTGCCAGGGAGGATCCAGCTCCCAGGATTCCCAAGGAGAACACCCAAATCCTGACAAACTGACAGGCACAAGCTTTTCCCAGCTCCCAGGGCTGGTTTGGGAGCCTCCTTACAGCTGGATCCAGCACCCAGGTGTTGGTGCTGTCAGTGGCTGAGGGCTGGGAACCCTGCTCTGACAGAACACACAACCCACAGGAGTTATTTGTCTGCAGCTCACGTCACCAGGGTGAGCCACAGGCACAAACCAGGGAAGAGGATGAGATTTCTCAAGTCAATAATAGTAACAGAAAACAGAAATTGGGCCAGCTCAGGAGAATCCAGGAGGAAAAATGAAAAAAAAGTGGTGGAGGAGGTTGGAACAAAGCTGATTTTCTTTCACCTGACACACACCAAGGTTATGTCTGAGCCACTCCTTTCCACAGGTGGAACAAAGAGCTTTACTCTGTCCTGCCAGGCTCTCTTTCCTGCACAGCTATGAGTGTTTCATAACCCAGGAGCTGTATTTGGCTCCCACCACCCTTCCAGCATCACTCCTGTAAAAACCTTTATTTATTATCTCCATTCTTAAGCACTGAACATTCTAAAACATCACTACTTCACCCTGTGTTTACCAGCACAAGAATCTAATGCAAATCATCCATTTTCAGCCCACATCTCTCCTCAAAGGCCTTTGCTGTTCCTGCTTCTCCAAAGATGACAAATACTTGTCACTGCATCAATCCATCTGGGATGTTGTAAGTGATGAGTAACTGTGAAAGAGAAAGTCTGCATTAATTTAATCCTTCCTGTATTAGACAGGCCTGTGGTAACCTTCATGTTGTCAGAAGGGAAATGGGTCACAGGGCAGCAGTTTGTGCAAGCATCAGAGCAGGGGATGGAATATCAAATCCAAATGTGTGCCCATCCTGCCTGGAAGCTGCAAACAGCTGGAATATTCCAGCACAACATAGAGAGAAACATTCTGGGTTCAAATACCAGCAGCAAGTTTAAAGGCAAAGCAAGAAATGCTTCTGCATGTTTCCATTACGCAAACCATCTGTAATGCTTTAAGGAAAAACAAGCAGCATGGCTTATTTTTTTCCCCCTCTCCTCCTTGCTCTTCACGAAACTTAGTTTAACCGAGCTCAAATTGCCTGCTGACAGGGACCGCTGGGGGAAGTGGCATGTTTTAAGCCCACATTTATCCTGTTACCCCAGAGCAACCCTTGAGCCCAGTGCACACCAGTCAAGGGCTCCTCCAGCCCTTCCCCGGTGCCCCCAAGCCCCTCATGGCCCTTCCAACCCCGGCTCCTCCACACCC
>VZTZ01036608.1:0-19486 GCA_013400955.1 Drymodes brunneopygia
CCAGAGCAAACCTCACTGCCTCCTGAAACAGCAGCCCTGCCACTGGCCCGCCGAGGGTGAGGTGGTGTGAATCCCTGCTTCCCTGCTTCCCTGCATTCTTGCTTCCCTGCATCCCTGCTTCCCTGCATCCCTGCCCCATGAAAGACAAGGTAGTTTGCAGCTTGCATCCCTGCCCTTGGCAGGTCCTGCCCCTGCCACTCCAGCCTTCGTATTTCCTAAGGATCCTCCAGAGCTGGATGAGGCTCAGAGTGGCGCTTCAAGGATGTTCTGTGGAGGGAACAGCTGTGATGTCCACACGACTGAAGAGACTCCAAGGGGAGATGAGAGAAGGTTAAACTACTATCCCAAGTGTCAGGGAAAAGGTGAGGAGGGGTGACAGTTCCTGCTGCCTCCAACAGGAAAGCCAAATGAAGCAAATGAAGACTGAAGGTGGAGACGCGAAATGGGTGGTGTAGGTCACTCAAGGACTCCCTGCAGGACTCCCCACTGCAGGAATAAAAATCCGTGGAAGTCTGTTAGATACAAAAGCTCAGACATCTCCGTGCTGACAGTGGTCAGAGGTGGGAGGACCATGGTTCATCCTGTGATTCCTGCTCCTGCACTGCTCCCTGCACGTATGAGAGACATCCAGGCTGGCAACCATCAGGCAGTGGTGGATACAGAGCTCTGGGCTGTCCTGCTTCCCTTCTTCCTCAGTCTGGAGCAAGAAAAATTAAAAGATAATGTGATTTTCTGTTTTGGGTTTTTTTTTTTTGTTCCTAAAAGAGAGCAGTTGTGCCTACCCAGGAATACCTGTCCCATCTGGCTTCTGAGTTGCTCATTTTCACTGCATGAGCAAAGGACCAAGAAATAGACCATAAAAATAACTGCCTACAGCTGAACCTCTCTGGGAAGCTGGGATACACAAAGTAGGTGGATTTAGGGGAGGCCGGTGACATAGGATCTAGGCTATAAACCAACTCCTTCTGCTGCAGGGACAGAGGCTGTGTTCATGCAGAGGAATGATCGGTGCTGTAATTCAGATGCTCCTGCAATTGTAGAGTGTGTCAGCGCTGGGAAATCCCCGAAGCTCATCGCCAGATTAAGAATTAGCTGCAGATTGTAGTGAGATGGATTGGCGTCATGGCATGGTACCCTCCAGCAGTCCCTCAGAGCTGCTCCTGGTGTTGTCTGATGCCATCAGTCCCTGCTGCCTATGGAAAGGAAACACTGGGGAAAGAACCAAAACAAGCGGATGAGGAGTTGGCCCCGTGCCCTCAGACTCTGTCCTGATCCTGATGGCCTGAGCCCTGAGCTGATTACCAGCAGCTTGATCTCTCCTCTAATGCCCCAGCCTGGTGCCCGTGCATGGCTGCCTGGGGGGAGCTGGTACACCTGGCTGCCAGCTTTTATGGATGCAGTTGTTTCCAGCCTGGCTTTGCTGGTTCTGCATTGTGTTTCTGACCTTCCTCAGCAGGAAGGGAAGGGAGAGAGAAAGCTTCATGCTAAGCCACCCTCACCTGCCAGCCTGAGTGCCCAGGAGTTACCAGCATTGCTCAGGAGTGAGAAAGGTCTCCTGGGGACAACTCTGGGGTGACAGAGGGCACCATAGGAAAAGCCACTTTGCAGAAGGCAGTGCTTGGGAGGACAAGGGCTGGTGTCACAGCGAGGGAGCGGCACACTCGAATGGTGGTTGTGTTCCCCCCAAAATGAGAGCCCTCTCACCTCTGTGATCCCCTTCATCCTCCTCTCCCTCTCCCAGGGCTGGGACACAGAAAAGATTTGTTGTGTTTTTCCTTACACTACTGCTGGCAGAAAAATTTTTCATACAGGAAACTTTGCAGAAGTCCTTGGGGACACACTGGAGTGGGTAGGGAGGGCTGTTAGACCCCAAAGCAGAAGGATCCCATAGAAGCATAAGCAGACTGTCCCACATGTGGGTTCTGGAGCCCCAAACTGCCATCCCAGTTTGCAGAAGACAACCCTCAGCCCTGGGCTGCCAACCTTTCCTGACAAGCCAAGGCACACTGAGCCTATCCAGGCTAGGATATAAATCACAACAGCTTCCCACCTGCCTGCCCACAAGGGAAGAGTGGACGATGCTGCTCTGCTCCTCTCTGTGCTCCCCTGGTCTCCCTGAGGTGCCAGGAGATGCTCTGGGCTTTTCCTGTCCCTAATCTTTATCCCCCCAGCTGACCGCCTGTAGCTCCAGGTGAGAGCCCATCACCTTGGCCTCTTGGCTGCAGAGCTGTGAGGTTCCCACACATCCTTTGCCAGCTGAGTGATTTCTTCTGGAAATTGCACCTTTTTCTTGTCCTTTTTCTTGCCCCACAGTCTGGCTAGGTGGGTGTTAAACACTGCACACACTGTGCTCCCTGTGCCACAAGATGCCCAGGGCGTCTTGTACAGCACTGAGACACCCTGGGGACTGCATGGATTTGAGACCCTCCGGGCGCTCAGAAAAGTGGTGCCACAGGCACCTGGAGAAGAAAGATTATACTTTATAGAAGGAGAATTAAAGTCTGGGGCTGAGAGCTAAAAACTAAACGGAGATGCTTAAATAGGCCAGGAGCTATAGGACATGCTATGGTTTCTCCTGGAAGAAAGGATGTAGTTGTGAGGCCAGGCGGAATTTTGAAGTCGTCTTATAAGTCTTCATTGATGCTAACACACAGCAGAATGGTGAGCAACCTATTGGATTGTTCAGAGAAATTACACCAGGGTGAAGACCATCCTGAAGGTCTGGCACATCCACTAGTTAAAAAAAGCAAAGAATGAAGGTTGCTGAAACTGTAGGTATTAATCTGACATGAAAGGAGCCACACAGGACACAAAATAACATGACTTCAGACCTCGTTATGACAGATACAGATGAATTAATTGCTGGGCTGGAAGGCAGGGGTTGTCCTGATTGGTTGACCTGATTCTGCTTGTTCTGAGCAAAAAAAAAAAGCTGTTCTGGTTCATTTAAGTGTGGTGCTCTATAGGGTTAATTTTTCTAAAGCTGAAAGTAGAAGAGGAATTCAGATTGGGAGGAATAATTTAGAAAAAATGTGAGAAAATATAGTGAGTTCTTCAGAAAGAGTTTTTCATAGGTGGCAGGTCACAGTGCAAACAGAGAGGAAATGGGTTTGTTTACAAGCCCATTCTCATTCAGTGGTAAATTGGAAACCAAAGAGCTACAGATGACAACTGGAAGGGAAGGAGGACACTAAAAATCAGTCAGTAAAATGGAAATTCAAGATATTGATTACAATTGCTAAAAAACACAAGCAAAGAAGTCCATACTGGGCAGAGGTGAGGACAACAGAAGAGAAGTGCAGGTAGATGGAGAAGAAAAGAAGTGAAAGCATTGATACAGTCTCCACCTAACATCATGGAGATGGTAAAACTGACAGTGATATGTAAAAGCTGATGTGCTCAGTAAGTAATTCCAGGAGGGGATATACTTGTATCAGATGAGATATCATACAGACCACTGGAATCTTGGACAGATATTAGAGCACATACAGAGGTAAACTCACAAGCCCAGAAGAGTCCTTGGAGAGCTGGCAGAGGTGTCCTGCCCTACTAATCCTTATTTGCAAGAAGATCAGAGAAATGCTAATGTTTTGCCAGAATTTCTGAAAAAGGCAAATGAGATCAGTGGATAAATCAGACCTGTTAACCTGGCATCATGCAAAAGAGTGGAAGAGAATCTGAGCATTAACCAATACGGAGCTAACAGAATATAAATAATGAATTGCCTGGTTTTTGTGGCAGCGATGTTTGTGTCCAGTGCACAAAGGTCACTGCCTGACCACAACATTGTTCTTGTGAACATTTTGACTGAGAACTCTGAGATACAATAGGATAAAGTATTTCCTACAGGAGTTAGCTACAGGTGAGCTTCAGGCTTCTGCTGATACACAAGAATCTTCCCCATGGAAAGGTGGATGCTCCTGAATACTTCTCACGGCTGATAACGCTGGCGCATGGTGGAAGGACGGGTAGTGAGATAAGGACATCACAGTCCTGCTCAGTGGTTTGTTCCTTTGGTGAACTCTACCCATTCAAACAGAATACCTTAGCAAGTCAAATGCAAGGAGGAAGGAGCAAATTGTGGACTTCAGTTACCAAGTGGGAGGATGGAAATGGTCAGAGCAAACAACTCAACCAGAGCTCCTACTGTGATACAGGAGTGCAAGGAGTAGCGCAGGTTTTGGATGTTTAAATGGAGAGTAATGACATGGCTGATGCAAATCCTGCCTATGATTTTCACTTCAGTTTTGTTTTGTTTTGTTTCGTCTTGTTTTGTTTTTAATGGAGATTAAACATGGGACAAGAGGCAGGAAAGACTCACTGCAAGGAAGCCCGAGCATGGGAGAGAACGAGAGCACACATGCCTAGTCTGGTTATCTAAATGAAACAGAGATTAAGAGGTGTATGAGTACTTTCCTAAGGCCACGGGAAAGCTAATTTCAGTTGTTGTAGACAACACCGAACATTTACAGAGGAGAAACCAACAAGACAAACTCCTCAGCCTGCTGCCGACATGAGGGGCGCGTTCTAACAAAGTTAAACCTCCGGCCTTTTCTCATCGTGTTCCCAATCTCTCTGGCTTGGCAGAGGAAAGATCTACCACAGGTGTCGGAGACCTCACCCTGGGAAACAAAACCCTCAGACACGCCCTGTGATCCCCTACAGCAATCCAAACGTACATATTCATCTCAACATACTCCAAGAAGGTATCCCACAGCACATACCTGGGATACCTAGCTCTGCTGGCCAGCTTCACACTCCTATCAGCTCCGCATTAGTCGAAGCATTAGGGCCACTTAGCGTATCGTTATCGGTGCTTGATCTCACAAGTGTCTTAAGGAAGGTGGCGTTCATACAGCCTGACTTCGTTAACGTCTTGTGAGAATAGGGAATGCTAAAATATCCTTATTGCTCCTTCTACACCCATTTTAATCTAGCACCTTTACACATCGAGAGATTTATCATTTTATGGCTCCATTAACAAAATTGTCCACCATCTTCATCCGAGGTCCTATGACCCTTTTCTTTATGCTGACAAAACCCTTAACTGGGAGTTAAAGTTTTTAAAATTAAAACTCTCTCAGGAGCCTAATTACCTCAATTTCAATGCTAAATGCTTTCATATAGGCAACAAACCAAAGGCCAAGTTCCAAAGCCAGGGTAAACCCACATGAGAAATGATCAGGCTTCCTCCACAAGAAGCATGATTAATCACCAGAACTAACCAGCTAATGAGAGACTCTACGGGTTTATCTTCAGATCAAGATTTGGTTCCCTCCCGGAAGAGGTGTTTGCTTTGGCATCCATTGTAGCAGTAACTGGGCAAAATACAATGGCCTGTGGTATAAAAGAAGCCACATGGGAGGGGTGGCCATTTTTTCTGGTCTGATCCTCCCAAATGCACTACACCTTCACCTGCTTCAAGATCTGGTGGTGAGCAAATTGGCTCCCTGAAATCAAGGCTAGGGAGACAGCTCATGCAGCCTGCCCTCCTCTCTGCCTTCAAGGGATCCCCCGATATGCAATGTAAAGCAGGGAAGGGCAGAGAGCCAAAGTGTGGCTAACCCCAACCCAGAGTCACCAAAGGCCTGGGAGCCTTTCTGATACATAAATCTTTGACACGTGTCTGGAACTGTCACCAACCCAAAAGACCAAACAGCCTTCCTTGGAGGTCACAACTTGGGGAACTTGTTCTAAATCAAAATCCTCACCCCCAGCCGAAGACTGATCATGGTGCTCGAGGGAAGTCCCATTAGACTGGTGCTGTTCTGGTGCCTTGTGTCAGCTGCCAGCATTCTCCTCTCAGACATGACCCAAAAGGTTGTCTTGAGATATTTTATTGACTGAGAGGTACCTGTGGACACAGAGCACCTCTTTTTCCTTGTTACTTGGTGGAAGGTCACTAACCCAATGGGATGGGTGAAAGGTGGGAGGCTGAACTGTGCACTGAAAGTGGTTCTCCCTCCTGCTTGATGATAGTGGGTATCCCAGTAATGGATGGGTGTCTTAGAAGTAGTAAAATCTCATCTTCTGTTGTCACCTTGATGCATACCTCATAAAGCTTTGCTCCAGCTGGCAGACTTCATCTTGCCCTCCTGGACACGGCCGCATCTCTGGCATCTCCTCCATTTCCCACCACCATTTCTGGCTGCCCCAGCAGCACAGTACCGTGGGCATGAAGACTTGTGCTCTGAGGAGACAGCAGAGAGCACACAGCTTTGCCATATTTATCTCCAGTGACCCATGCCAAGTATGCCCTATGTTTTCCATCCAGCATCTCTGGATTGGAGGCCACAAGGGCTGGTGAGGGTGAATATTTTGCCCTCAAGGCTGTTCTGGAAATGGTTGTTGAATCTTTGAAATGGATGCAAGCCCTTGACTTCCAAAAGGATGGACTTTTGTTATCTTTATAGAGGTGAGTTCAAGCTCTCCTTGTCTTTGGGTGCTCCATGGTGTGAGGCTGTAGTAGAGCCTGAAAACCAAAGTTAGGACCATTATTTGTTCCTTTGACCCAAAGCGTTTGAGGGCAACCATAATGCCCCTAGGACCACCTCAGGAGACAGTCCAAATGATTCAACCAACTTCTCCAAGAGGGACAGGCTGCTCCCAATCTCCCTGAAACCCTCTGCTTCTGTGGTCATTCATTTATTGCTGCACATGCACAGAGCAAGGGGCATTGCTGGGAAACATGGGCAGATGTGGACTATCAAAACATGACTCCACAGACTTGCTACTGCCAGGGAGCACACAGGAATGAAACTAAAGCCATAACACTTTGGGAAAGGTCTCCCAGATCCCACTTGGCTGCCAGGCAGGGCAACCTGGATGGAAGCAGGAGTGCAAGGTGGGGGTTGGTCAGTCTGTAGTGCTTGGGAGCAGAGCTGCCCCATGTGCTTGGAGCTGCAGCCCCACACGCTTAATGAGCACCAAATGTGCATAAAGTGAACAGAGGGAAAGCCTTTGTCAGGCAACAGTGGCAACTACCACTGCGGAAACAGTCAGAAAAGCCTTTCCCCTTAAAGTTTACTACTTTCACTACTAGCCTGGCCTGGAAGCCTTTATTGCTGCCGACAAAGCTGGGACTTTGCTCTTGAGCCAGCCAATGAGAAGCATCAGAAAACCTGCGTCCATGTATATAAGCCTGGTGCACCTTTGTGTGCATTCCTCGGTGTGTGGGTGCCCGTGTGTGTGTGTGTGTGTGTGTGCAAGCCAAGAGCTCTGAGCGTGGGTTTGGGTGGGGCGGGAGCTCACCTCACCCTCCCGGCTGCTGCTGTGGGGAGCCAGGCAGGGGGCAACCAGCGGCTCCAGGCACCCTCCTGCTGCTGGGAGGCTCAGGGGGGAAGTTCAGCAGTTCTGCAAACAGAAGCCTCTCTCAGAAATGCCGACAGCCACTTCAGGGGCAGGTTTGCAGGGGAGCTCAGTGCCCCTTTGCAGAGCTGGAAGGAAGCAAGTGGCTTCTGCACGGAGCCTGTCACCTCGAGGCCCCCTCCAGGCTCTTTGGAAGGTCTGCCCCCACTGTGCCACACACCTGCCTGTGCAACTCAGAAACACTGCTGGAGCTTTTTGGAGAACCGTGGTGAACATGGGCACATGGATGCGGATCCTGCGGGTGCAGAGTGGGGCAGGGTTGGTGCTTGAGCTGCCCCCAGCAAGCCCCCAGCAGAAACCATGCTCTTGGCTTCCATTGAGCCCCAGCCAGGGTCAGGGTCTTCCAACAACACAGGGGTGTGAAAGGTGCTGAGGCCATCTGGGAGGGACATGATCTTTGCTGATGTAGGTGGCAAAGCTCCCCCAGCTCTAGAGGAGCTGCCATGGAAGCCAGAGTATTGTGACTGTCCTCCTCCATATTCTGGCTACCAGACCCCTGCCAGCAGCAGGGCACGTGCCTGGTGACTCCTAGATGAAGGGCAACTCCTGCAGTTTGAGACCTCAGCTAGGCCATGCATCCTGTGCTCTTGGTGAGAGACCTAAAGCTGGAGCATCCTGTGGTCTGCACCACCTGATGGGCACTTCTGCATCGCTTGACTCCTGCCCTTGGGGTGCTTCTCCCAGGACTGACATAAACCTGCTTGTGCCCGTGGCAGGTGGAGGCATTCGACTACATTTCATCTACTGGCCCAAGATGGCAAGAGAAAGCTGAATCCTGGCCTCCTGTGCTGCTTCTGGCCCTCCCATGGCCCGCAGTGTCTGGGAGTTGTGGCAGGCATGCCTGCCGTACCATGCGGCGTTTCTGCAGGCGAGGAGGCCTTTGAGAGGCCAAGATAATGGCTAATAGTGCTGTTTTCCTCTGCTCTGCTTTCCTTCAAGTGAATTACCAGGGTCTTGCTGGGAATTATCCTGCCATTACCCAGCGCTCTGGGGAGCTGCCAGTGATTTACTTAACAGCAAACAACACAAAGAGCCGGACACGGCAGGAGCTACACAACTGAACAAGCTGGGGAACGTGCAAGTGGAAGAAAAATGCTGTAACAGAGCCAGGGTGCAGGGATCCGGCCAGGGCTGCCAGCTGCAGATGGGCACAAGGATGTCCCCAGGATCTGCCCTCAGTTTGCACGTGGAGCTGCTCCTGCCAAGGGTAGATTTGGTCCACGGAAATGTCAAAGGATGGAGGCCCTATGGTTCTATGCCCAACTGGCCAGGGGGAAGCCCAGGGCTGTGGCACAGAGGAACATCCAGTTCTCCCTGCTCATGGAGAGGTATTGGACTCAGGGATGGTGGGAAGGCTGTGAGTGGGCAGGCAGCAGAGCCAGGACTGACTCCCTGCTCTACAACAAGACCCACCAATGCCTGCATAAGGGGTGCAGCAGGGACAAACAGTCCTGACCTCTCCCATTTCCTCTTTGTGTCTTCCACATTTTATCTTTGTCACCCTTTATTATCTCATGGGTGAGCAGGGCCCTCAGACACCCATGGCCTGCCTCGCCCCAGCCACATTGCTGCCTGTGACAGCCTCAGCTCCAGCAGATCACCACAATGCCAGGCTGCCCCTGCCTTCCTCCGGGAACTGCCCTCTGCACACAAAAGGACACCCCCACAGACACGTGCCTCCCATATGTGTCCCCAGCATTTGTGCTGCACCCTCCCCACAGGCTCTCATGCTTGCCATGTGTCCCCTCTCCTCGCACAGGCTGCCCCTGTACAGCCACCACATGGCCCCCCAAGCCCCCCAAGCACCCACACGGACCCCCTTGTCCTCCTGCCCCATGCACAGCTCTGCACACACACACTCTCCTCTTGACACTTCACAGGCGCCGGACGAAGGAGGGGCAAAGGAGGGGCTTCTCGAGTGCTAGAAAGTTGTTCCTACTCTGCGCTGGGAGAAACCACATTACTCACGAGTCCCTTTTTAGCGCGGCTATGTGTTTCCCCCTTCCATCTCCAGTCCATTAGCTACTATGGAAACAACATGTCATTGCCCGGAGGTGGAGTTCAGCCACAGTCAAAACAGCCGCGGATAAATTCCAGCACCCAAATTCACATCCTGGGGCAAAGCCCGCGCAGTTCAGTCAGGGAATGGGAGCAGAGTCCTGGCTGTGCTAAAGGAGCAGATCTCAGTCAGGACATGCTTGCTGCAGGATGTGTGGGGTGCAGAAAGCACTGGTGGGGACCCCATTGTCCCAGCCAGAGCAGACATGGCATCTCTGGGGAAGGCCAGGATGATATACACTTCCAGAGCCTGACCAAGGGTGTGTGAGTGAGATAAACAGCAGATCCACTGGGCCTTGGCTGCCTCATGTCTGCTGCATTCTGCAGCACCCACTGCCCAGCCTTTGACAGCTCTCAGCAGTGGATTTTGGGTGTCTAGCCTGAGCGCTTCATGCATCTCACCCAGGCCCCCATTGTGGGGCAGAAGAAGCCAGGGTCCCCATTGTACGAGGGCAGACAAAGTGCTTGAGCTCAGCTGCTGCAGGTGAGCAATGGAGAGGAGAGCACTGTGGGATGTCCTCCTCAAACTCTGTCCCCATACCTTGGGTCACCTGGATGTGGGGAGGGACTATCAGTGTCCCAGAACCCACCTGGCTCTTTGTGAGGAGATATACTCAAGGTGGGACAGAAGCTGTAGGGACCCGAGGGAGTCACAGTTTAAGCGTGGCTGTTCCAAGTCATATCCCCTCGGGACCCTGGGGAGGAGGAGGGCAGGCAGGGATGGTGGCATGTGCTGCCTGGAGGCTTTCATAGCAAGGGTGAGTCCTGGCTCCAGTTTTCCCTGGCAGATGGGAAATACTGGAGATAGGAAGCAAAGCCCTTAGAAGGAAGAACTTTCCTCAGTGGCAGCCAGCAGTCCATGACAGAGCTGTGACATCCAGCACTGGTGGTGCCCAGCTGTCTGCTGCTGTCCATGGGTACCCTCCCAGCCTGGACTGCCCAGGAGCTGCCATGTCCCACTCTGGTGGCTTTGCTACCCTGCAGTGCCAATGCCTGGGGACAGCAGTGCCACATAGGGGAGGCAGTAACTACCCCAGCACTTGCAACAGCTCATCCAGAGACAGGCACCAGACCCAGCACTGGCCTAGCTTGGACACCCCCTCCCTTCCGCAGCTTCTTCAGGAGACAGAGCAGGAAAACCTGTTAGTCCCCAGGGCAGCCTGGGAGTGATCCACTGGCTTTCGAGTTGGAGCAGTGACCTGTGTAAGTGCCTGCCTGGATCTGGGCCAGGGAGAGCAAACTCTGGCCATGAGGCTTCCTCGGAGGAGGGAGGGAGGGACCAGACACAAGCAGAGATGCCTTTCCAAAGCAGGAAGAGGAATTGCCTGTCAGCAAGGCTTCTCTGCAAAGAGGTGAGCACCATCTCTGAAAAACAACAGAACAAACATTGCGAGGAAGAAAAAAATAATGCTGGTTTCTAGAGCAGGGATTTTCAACCTGTTCTGCTTTGCTGATCTCCAAAAATATCCCACCAGAGATGCAAGTTCCTTTGTAGCAAACCCACACCACCTGGCAAGATGCTTCCTGGCCTCAGTTACTCTTCCTTAAAAGCAGCCACGGAGCCATGGGGATCCCCCAGCCACGAAAGCTGCAGCTCCTGAGAGCACTGGAAACTCAAACCAGGCTTGTTTACCCTCATGGGAGCCCCATGAAATGGATTGCAGCCCCAAAACCCCAGGGCACCATGTTGCAAGAGCAATGCTTGCCCCACACCCACTGAGGAAGGAGCAGAAGGGCACCCAGTGAAGCTGGGAAAAGCTGAGGTGCAACCCTGGGGAGCACTGGGGACACTGCAGTTTCAAAGCCATGCTTCAGATGTGGTGCTTGGCATGGATTCTCTGGTGACTAATAAAAGGCCTGAGTTTGCAGTGGCAGGTCTCTTGGGCTGAGTGCTAGTGAGTGTCCCCCATCTGTTTAGCCACTTGTTTCCAGGACATTGCAAGATCTAGAATCTCCCACTCACATTACCACCAAAATTCTTTAAAATTGGTTCCATGGGTTTGCAACAATTAGAAAGGAACAAGGAGCAAAAATGGGAGAAAGGCTCCTTTTCTTTGGAAACCACTGTTGACAGTAGCTAAAATAAATGCTAAGGGATGCAGGAAGGTGGAAATGAAAGAAGTAGGAAGAGAATGATCCTGCTAAAATACCTCTTCTCTTCAAAATCCTGCCTATCACAGGTGTCTCCACCAAAGTAGTATGCCTGAGCATCCTTTACAAGTGGGGGACAGTCTTAAGATACAGATTGGTCCTGATGTCCCAAATCACATCCTTGTCCAGAATCTCAGAAATGCCACCCAAGCAAATCTCTTGGCAGGGATCTTCCCTGTGTTCCCGTCCTGGGGCTAGGGGTGTGAAGACAGACCCTATAAGCTCTGCAGCTGAGCTGAGTGACACTGTGACCCCATGGGGTTGGCATTTCCCACCATACCCCTTTGCTTTTAGCCACTGATGTAAGGAGCATCCTTATAACACATCTCCCAGACCAGACAAGATCTCCTAAAGCCTGCACATCCATGAGACAAGTTGGTCAAATAAACTGGTTGAAAATAAAAAAAAATAAAAAATAAAAAAAAAAAAGAGAAAAAAGGCAGAGTCCATTCCCTAATTCCCTTTGGTTGCACAAGCAGTGAGGGAGGCCGCACACCGGCAGAGCTGGACGGCTCCTTTGGCAGTGACACAGATTTCGATCGGCTTGAAGCAATCATGAAAATGCAGCCTGAACTTCCAGTGACTCACCCAGAGAAGGGAAACTTCCTGGCTTGTGTGTTTGAGCATTTCTGGAAAAACTGCTATATTTGGCATGGAAAATAGGAAGGATTCCTCCAGTTGCTTGAAACGGGAGCAGCAGAAATGAGTCAATGGGCAGTTGAAGAACGTTCAACAAGGACGCGCTCTAAATTATTCATTGTGATTCTCCACATTGTGTATTTTCCCCACAACAGGCTCAACAGTGACAGCCCAGGATGGCCCAGGCTCCACCAGGAAGATCCTCGATTTATTGCTCAACAGTCACCCCGGCACTGCACGTTGGCTGAGTGTTATTGACTATACACAGGACATTACAGGCTGCTTCCCATCTGTTTACCAACAAATACTGCTCCTAAAGGTATGGCATTGTGCTTATCGCTACACGTTGACCCAGCGTGAAAAATCTGCCAATTTATATTTTCATGACATCAGTAGCTAGAAATGCAGTTCTTGCCAGCTTCAAACACTCTCAAATGTTTCATCTAGTATGCTGGGGGAGAAAAATGAAGGAACTGCTCTTCTGCAAATTACTGAAGTTGGTGGAGAGGGGGGAGCTATTTTGAGGATTTGAAATGCATTCTTTTCTCCCTTTTTTTTCCCAATAGTTGTCCAAATGGTTATTCAAACAGCTTGTTCATCAAAATCCTGAGTTGGTAAATGAAAATTGTCATTTTCAGATCATATTGTTACTACCTAAAGAAAAAAAAAGAATAGATTACAAGAAAAAAATCAACAACTTTTCATGAAAAATCTGCTAAAAAGAGAGAGAGAGGGCAGCAAACATTTTCCATTGGGTGCAATGCCAACCAGCTCCTGGTTAGCGTATATTAAATTAAATATTCAATTTGGTCATGCACTGCTTTTATTGGTGGATTAAATATCGACAAATACGTCTAATGCAGAGAGATGCTTCATGCTGCAGCCTGGCAAATCCCATTGCAGCTCTGGAGCAGTGCTCCGGGTGGGAAAACCTCTTCCTCTTGCCACTGCAACCCTGTAAGGCTGATGCCTGGGATCCATGGCCATTGCCTGGGGGGCCCTTTCACCTTGTGACCTGCTGATGTCCGTCATGGCTGGGCCAGCAGTGGGTGACCAGCACCTCTGCCATGATGTTGGGGGCAGGAAGCAGGAGAGGGACTGTTAGGCAGTGACCCTCTCCCAGCCACTGAGGCTTTGGAACTGAGGGACCTCCAGAACAGGGAGTGGGACCACTGGACTTAACTTCTTCCAATTTCTCTGCTGAATTTATCCAGTTGCTTTTTGCCTGCAAATTTTTAAGCCATTTTCCAGGCTCCCACAGCAAGGAGGACACAGCTCAGCTGTGGCAGGAGAACTCTCCCTTTCACTGGAGTGGAGCTTGCTGCTTTCTGGTGGCCCCATGTTCTTGCACAGGGAAAAGCCAAGCATCCACCTTGATTTGGCAGACTTCTTCCCTCTTCCCTGCTCAGCCCACTCTTTCCAAAGGTGCTGTTCAGTGGGAAGCACCCCAAGCAGGAGGGTTTCAGCCTGGAAGCAGCAGTGTCCTTCCCCTGGCTCCTCCCTGCTGGCCTGGAGGTAGCCAGTCCCTCCAGAGCTCCAGCAGCAGGGGTGGCGAGCTGGGAGATGAGTGGAGGAGCACTCCGATCCCCAGCACCCCACTCCAATCTTCAGCTCACCAGAAACCCCAGGCAGGAATGAGATATGTTGGCATCATATCAGAGAGAAGGGTCTTGTCCAGGGCTCTGCTTTGCCTCTCGAATGCTGCCCCTGGAGATTCGGTATCTGCTTGAGACTTCTGGTCCATCAATTATTTAATTCCCTCCAGCCATGTGGTCTCCAGCCCCGAGTGCTCGTCTCCTCTGAGCACACAGGCCTGCCTGTGGGGGGAGAGGGGTTGGGCAGGGGGATGCAGAGCTGGGCAGAGGAGTCCCACTGGAAAGCAAAGCAGAGGCAAAGGGACAGGTCCCACCAACCGAAGTCTTGAGTTGAGCGCTTGGGCTGGCACCATCTTTGGTTGGAGGGGTGGGCTCTTCTTCTGATCTCTGAGGATGAACCTGAAGAAATCACCTCCCTGCTCCATGCCTCACTTTACCCAGCTATAAAATGGGGCCAAAGATTTCACAAGTGGTGTGAGCTCCAGTGGCATGCCAAACATGCGTGCGATACAGTGTTTTGCAATAAGCAAGAGTGTGACTCTCGCCCCTGCTCACAGGGGCTACACCACCATGGATGTGCCTTTCGTGGGGCATGTATGGCTGGTGGTCCCCGTTTGCTGCTGCTGCTGCCCATGCTGTCTCGAGCTAAGGCAGCACGGCAGCCGCTGCTGGGTAGGCAGGACAAGCTGCAACACGCGGGCAGGCAGGCAGCTGGAGCCGGGTAGGTGTGTCCCTGTTACCCAATAAATAACTCAAGCCCTAAAGCAGCCCATTGTAATTACAGGGGCCCCGCGCAGATTGAAAATGAAGAAGAAGGAGGGGAAAAAAGGAAATCAAGGTTCAGTTCTTCCCCAGGAGGTAGCGCTCCACGGGGAAAGCGATAGAAGGGAGCGGTGATTTATATCTCTCCAGAGGAATTCTCCTTTGCAGGGCCGCCCAAGGCGCCGCCAGGTTCAGCTGAGTTTCTCATCTGAATATGCATGAGCCAGTAATTAATTCTCTCTGATACTGATCCAGATTTGGGGTTGGTTTTGTGAGTGTGTGCGTGTGCTTTTTGTGTCTGTCTTCTCCCAGGTGTGCCAACACACCAAGGAGGGACGAGATGAAGGAGTGGTGGCTCTCCACAGTTGTCCTTGCAGGATGATGGCCATTGACACTTCAGGGCCAGCTTGGGGCAGTCAGGTGGCTCTGGTTGGGTGGGGACTCCTGTGGGGTGGCTCTGGATGGTGTCCTGCTGGGGGCAGCACAAGGAAGGGGGACAGAGAGTAGGGCACAATCAGGGTCATGTGCCTGGGGCTGGCCACACCATGGGGCAATCCCTGCCCAAACATATCCAGCCGTGGGCAGGTGCAAGAGGTGTTTTCCCTCCTCCAGCGGACATTGCAAAGATATCATGTTTGCAAAGTGCTGGGAAGAGGGAGGGAGGGAGGGAGGTAGGGAGGGAGGGAAGAGAATCTGGACTCACCTCCTCCCTCCCACCTTCCTCTCTCTCTCCTTTTAAATCTCTTCCATGCATCATTTGAGCAGTGGGATGGGAGCCCTGAGGAGTGAAACCCTGTCTCTGGCCGAAGGCCCAGGCCTGGGGCAGGATGTGGGTGTGTAAACACTGTGCCATGGGCCCTTGCTCTGGGTCTGATCCACAGCTTGTAGTCACAGCCAGCCTTCAAACAGGAGGAAAACCAGGAAACATTAATGAGAGAGAAACAACTGTTTTCCAGCCTCACAGAGCCCACATAGGTCTCTTCCCATGGCCTCAGGAGCTTGTTGCCTCAATGGTCTCCTCACCCTTCCCTTGAGAGAAAGGCAATGATCAGCTTCCCTGCCTTTAAACCTTGCCATGGGGTCCAGCTGTCTCTCAGGGATGAGTGGAGGTTATTCCAACACACAGGCAAGGAAGTACAGGGATGTGAGTACTAGCACCTGGGTCATGGCATCAGCAGTGCTGGCCCTTGGCAGCCAGGAGGAGATGGCGGATCCTCTCCTGATGTTGTGGGCTCCTTGGAACAGCCAGCATCCGAAACTGGACGCTTCCCTGGGCCCCTCATCTTGTCCCCACTCTGCCTGTAGCCAGGAGCAGGATTAGCAGAATTGCTGGTGTATACTGCTCCCCTCTGCCTGGCCCTGGCTCCTGACAGCATCCATCCACATGAGGCAGAAAAGGGGCTGCCTTGACACCACATCTCAGCCAGACAGGGCAGTGGTTTCCCAGAGCCCCAGAGAAGCCAGTGAGCACCAAGGGACCATGGTGTCGTTGCCTGCTGGGGTCAGAGGATCTGAAGAGGTCACATTCCCTTTCCCACATCCTCCAGTCACAGAGGATGTGACTCCTCTAGAATGCTGTCCTCACTCTGGGGCTCTCTGCAGAGGCCCAAGGACTCTGCCACATCCT
This sequence comes from Drymodes brunneopygia, assembly GCA_013400955.1. Classification (NCBI taxonomy): domain Eukaryota; kingdom Metazoa; phylum Chordata; class Aves; order Passeriformes; family Petroicidae; genus Drymodes; species Drymodes brunneopygia. The sequence continues at coordinate 16,201 of VZTZ01036608.1, forward strand.
GCCTACCACATCCAGCTCTGGATGCTGACAGTGGAGTGCAGAGGAGACAGACTCCCTACATCCATCTGAGGGATCCCTGCAATGTCTCCAGGCTTGGGAAGCAGCAGGCTGGGAAGGGCCGGTGAGTCAGAGCCCTGTGTTGTAACGTGGGGGGCAGAGCGCGTGTCGGAGCAGGGATGGCCGTGAGCTGCAGTGCGGGGCCCGCCTGGGCCTTTTGCAATCCTCTGGGGAAAGGCGAAGTCAGTGTCTCCATCCCTTAATTAAAGTGTGCCACAGGGCCCCACTCTTGCCTGTTTACGTGGTTCGTGGGGATGGACAGAGGAGCAGCAGCCTGGGACATGGGGAGGAGGGCAGCCTCATCAGCCCTTCCCTGGGCTGGGGCAGCTGGTGCTCTGGAACGCAGTCTCTGACTCCTGCAGCCAGGTCTCAGCCTTGGCCCCACGGTCTCTCAAAGACACTTTTTGGACCCATGAGCCTACTCCGGTTCTCTATACACCTCCCCTCCCTCCTGTGAGCGCACATAAAGCTCCTTCCCACCTTCCCATCGCCCTCCATCCCCACCCCGCCCCCGGCACTGCTCCTCCAGATAAAACGTCCACCAAGCCCCTGGCCCGGTGTGCAAGCCTTGCCCATCGAGGAACAGAAGGTGACACAGCCAGGATGTCATCTCTGCCGGCTTCACGTCCCGCATCACCAGCCTGACCTAGAAACACTACCACGTCTCGTGCGCCGGAGCCCGGGGATGCTGCAGGCTCATCCCTCTGTTTTTTCCAGAGCAGCTGAGTGACAGTCGCCCCTCCCTTGCCTCTCCGAAGAGCGTAATGAGAATTTCCTCCGAGGAGCAGCTTGCCGCGATGAAATAATCGCCCGAGCAGCATGATCTTCGCCGGGGATTAGAGAGGCTGCTACTTGCTGAGCTAGGGAAACGGCCGGTGAGGAGGGAAAAGTCCTACCTCCTCCTCCGGTACCTCGGCTCCTTTGCCAAAGCAATCGCCTGCCGTAGACGGAGCGAGGTCCCAGGCAGAGAGCTCAGCCCTGGAAACTTCTGTCCCCGATGCTCGGGCACTTTTGCAAAGTCCCCTTCCACCCTCCTCCTTCTCTCTCTGCTCCCTGAGGAGCCGCTCCCCAGCCCCAGCAGTCGGGAGGGGTAGAGAAGAGGTAAAGAAGCAGCTGCCTTTTACAGGCAACAGTTTTTGTTGTTTCTTTTTGGCCGCTGAGGCATAAAGCGCCGAGCTGAGCCTGCTTCTCCCTGCCTTACCCGCAAAGGCACTCGCCAGCCGGTTATCCCGCTGCAGGGAGGGACGGCAGCAAGGACTATACATGGATTTCCGACGCGAAGTGGTTTAAGGCAGTTTTGCTTCCACTGCAGGCTTGGTTGGTTTTTTTTTTATCTCCAACCCTCCCACCATCACCCCCCCCCGCCCCCTGTCCTCTGTGAGATCCTGGTGTGACCATCCCTTGAGGATTCCTAGATTCCGAATTTTCTTCCTGAAATATCCCACATCTCATTTTCTTTTTTTAACTCTTCCTGAAACGTGGGAACCCCAAGCCCAAAGGAACATCCCTAGTTCGAGCAGAAGGCACGCATAAAAGACAAGTTATAGCAGAAGTGATTTTTTGAGGGGGGCTGGGCTTGGGTGTTTTTTATTTTTTCTTTCCTCTTTCGGACACATTTAGAGACTCGCCGGCCGCCAGCTGCCGGCTGGGCTGTGGCAGAGGGCGCTCCTGCGAGCAAGCTGCCCCAAACCCACGGAGTCCTGTCTCCGGGAATAGCAGCTGCCCTTGTCTCGAACACTCCAACCGAGAGGCGTAGCCAGCAGCAACCAGAAATCCCGGTTTCCACAGTCCTCTCCCCCTGAGTGCATGGAGAAGCTCTCGCCCTGCTCCCGCCCAGTCCTGCCACCAGGTCAGAGCGGGACATCCGACGTGAAAAATCCATCATCCCCAAAAGGTCCCAACACCGAGAAATCCATCGTCCCAAAAGGTCCCTCCTGACAAAACGCCAGCAGTGCCGGACCGTCGTGAGCCGAGCACTGCTATGTCGACGGTCTGTGTCTGTGATCCAAAGCGAGAGTTGCTCGTGGGGTCGCAGCCTCTGGGGCCGGGGGACGGCCAGGGCAGGGAGTGGCTGGCCCTGGCACGAGGTCACTCCAAGGGTCAGCGGCCGCTGTGAGGTCTCGGCCGCCGCGGTGCTTCCCGCTCCCGCCACAGCCCTGTGGCCCTGACCCCCGTCCCCACGCCACCATCTCCTCGGTGCTGCTCCCACGAGGGGCAGGACACAGAGGCTGAGGAGAAAAGCGCTGCATGGTGCGCCCAGGCACGGACCAGCCTGTTTGCTGTGCTACTGCGCTGAGTGGGAGGGACATTTTGTCTTGGAAGCGGGGCGCTGTCTCTGTGTCCAGCCGCCAGGCGCGCGTGGAGATGGGGCAAGGGACGCCGGCGCCATGACGCCTCGTGCCGCGACGCCTGGTGCCAGGCGGTGTTGGGGCTACCACGGCTTCTCCGCAGCCCTCCTGAATACGTTGAGGGAACAACCCTGGGTCAGCGCGGCTCCCAGCAGCCGGGATCGGCGCTCCCCGCCCGCGGCAGCCCCCCGCCCCACCTCGGGCCCCGGCCGACCAGCCCCAACTCCGCTCCACTGCTCCACCCCGAGCCGCCTCCGGGTTTTCAAAACCACTTCCCCACAGAGAGACAGGCGGTTCAGCCAATAAGAAGCCGCAAAGCGTCAGCACAGCGTTCGCCTGGCGCTGCCGACCAATCCACATCGCCCGATCCCTTTATCCCGCCCTCCGAGGACAAGGTCCGCCTCGTTCCGGCGGCCATGTTGAGTGTGGCAGCCGCTCTGCTCCGACTGGTGGGGCGTTTTTCGCACCCCTTCACCCCTTGCTTCGCGCTTTCTGCACCGGGGACCGTTCATGCGCGGCGCTGTCTCACCCCCGGGGCCGTTGTGGGCGGCGGAGCGGCTGCCAGGGGGTGGTAACACCGTGTGGTTGCCCTACGACGGGCTCTCGGCGCCATATTGAGTGTGGCAGAGCCCCCTCACTCGCTGCGTCGGTGCCCCGTTACCCCGCGGTGTGAGGGGGAACAGATGTGGTCGCAGTGTCCGCGGGCGCGGTGCGAGGTGCACAGCCGTATATAACGGACAGTTGCGGAATGGGGAGCACAGGGAAGCTCCTGGTGCACCTCAAGCCCTGAAGTCGCACAAGGTTGGGGAGGGGGGAGGAAGTAGAAACCGCTTGGTACATTTTTTTTTACTGTAAAATAAGCAAACGGGTGGGAATCCCGC
>VZTZ01036608.1:26994-99564 GCA_013400955.1 Drymodes brunneopygia
CGGTAGCGGGGAGAGAAAAACCCCCCTTCCCCCACAGAACCCTTCCCCCCCAAGCACCAAAACTTCAAGGCCCTGCTTTCTTTCTTAAAAGTACTTTAAAGGAGAATTTGTTTGTATTTTTTATTTACATTTTATATTTTTGTACATATTGTTAGGAGGTCCGCCATTTTTAAGTGATCTCGGATTGACCAAAAGGGGGGCTTTGAAGTGTATATCTCTCTTGTTACCTATCTCTGACTTTACTTGTGGTGTGACCAGGCCCAAACCATTATCTCAAAGGAGAATAAAACAAAACCTTGTAAAAAAAAAATTAAAAAAAGACAAAAATGCAAAAAAAAAAAGATTTACAATCTTATTCTGAGCATTCCAGTAACTTTTTTTGTGTATGTACTTTAGCTGTACCATAGATCGTGGTTTGTATGAGGTGGCAAGGCCAAAGATAAAAAGGTTTTCTTTTTTTTTCTGTCTATGAAGTTGCTGTTTATTTTTATTTTTTTCTTTTTTTTTGGCCTGTTTGATGTATGTGTGAAACAATGTTGTCCAACAATAAACCGGAATTTTATTTTGCTGAGTTGTCCTAACAAGGCTGCCTCCNGGCCTGGGTAGGGGCACTCAGGGGCTCCCTGAGAAGAGAGAATTCTGCCTGAGGGGGGAAACACCTGTGGTGCTCTGACCTTGCCCCTGAGGCAGGAGAGAGGGACCTGAAACTCCTGTCTCACTCCCTGCCTTGGTGTTATTCTTGCTTGCCCCGAGCAGCCCCAATCCCCATCCCCTCTCCTGACGGCTTTGCTTTCCCCCCAGGATGACGACGTCGATCCCAAGAAGCAGAAAACTGATGAAGATGACTAGGCAGCAAATTATTATTATTTTTTTTTTAAANATGCAAAAAAAAAAAGATTTACAATCTTATTCTGAGCATTCCAGTAACTTTTTTTGTGTATGTACTTTAGCTGTACCATAGATCGTGGTTTGTATGAGGTGGCAAGGCCAAAGATAAAAAGGTTTTCTTTTTTTTTCTGTCTATGAAGTTGCTGTTTATTTTTATTTTTTTCTTTTTTTTTGGCCTGTTTGATGTATGTGTGAAACAATGTTGTCCAACAATAAACCGGAATTTTATTTTGCTGAGTTGTCCTAACAAGGCTGCCTCCCAACTGCTGCTTTTTGTTTTTGTTTTCATTTGTTTTAGTTTTTTATTTCTTTCTTCCCTTCTTTCTCTCCTTTCTTTCTTTGCTTTGGATTTGGGCTGGGAAGAGACAGAGGGGTACAGGGGTGCATGGTGTTCATGGGGAGGGTCTGGGGGCTGTGTCCCCCTGCTGCTGTGGGGGTAGGGGAGGGCAGTGTCTTTCCATGGCTGTGTTCCTGTGGAGAGCTGCACCGGCATCCCCAGCATGGCCTCTGCATGATCCTGCATGCTCTGGCTGCCCTTGGCAAGAGGTTGGGGGCGGGTTAGACTGGGAAACTATCAGGGATATGGACAGTGAGTGTGGGGCCTGGGTGTATGGGCTGCTCAGCAATTCTCTCTGTGGCCAAATTTGTTGGGCATTGTTTGGCTTGTGTAGTGGGGATGAGAAACCCATCCCCAAACTCCCTTTTTGCAGTATCTGGTGCAGGGTATTGACCCCTGGTTGTGGGGTGGGGAGAGCTCAGGCCGTGTAAATGCCTTCCCTCCCTTGGGGCCTGTTTGAGCATTGCTAGGAATGGGGCAGGAGCCAATGTCAGCAGGGGTTCAGCCAGAACTGGTCCTGGGGGGATGCTCCAGCCTGCACTGGTCACCCAGCAATTTCTGGGGTGCCAAGTTCAAGGTTTGGTGGTGGGACCTCGGGAAGACAGCTCAGGTTTGCGCTCTAACAAACCAAAAAGGCTGTAACTTAGCCTAAGCCTCTGCTACTTTGCTCCAAACCTTCCTCCAACTCATTTTTCCTCCTTCCTCCAGGGTGTTGGAGCTTGGAAAAGCTCAGCCTGTCCTGCCAGGTGTGTGGAGTTCGTTTGCAAGATCCTGCTTTGTATCTGTGCTCCCAAACCCTTGCCCCGGCTCCGGGGAGTCCCCTTTCCTTACTGATCCAGGCTGTGCCAAAGCCTCACCAGATGGTCTTGTTTCTTCCTCTCACGCTGCAATCCCAGCAGTAGCAGATCAGATGCTGGGAGATGATTCCTAATTTTTTTTTTTTTTTTAAAGAAGAACAAGTGTGCATTTAATGCACTGGCTGTGAGGGTTACAGCCCCTCCTGGTCCCCAGGAGCAGCCAGGTTACTTAGTCTGTACTTACACCAGTGGCAAATAGTTAAGGACAAGATGTCAGATTTTGAGCTTATCCAATGAATCGTGGTGCTGGCTGATAGCTTATCAGATTCACTGCCTCGATTTGCAGGCCCTATTGAGCCCTGCCTGGGTGGGGGGAGCTCACGGCAGGGCTGGAGGCAGCACTAGGTTTGATTACCCAGTGCTCCCATGGGATGTGACATCTTGGGAGTAGCAAACAGTGCTGCTGAGTGTCACTGTGCTGCTGCGTGGGGCTTTGTCACTCCGTGCTGGGAGTCCTATCCACATCTTCGTGTCCTCACCACAGCTGCCCCATCATGCTGGGATGGGATCTGATGGGATGGTTGCCAACAGTGCAAGATTCAAGCTGGTACTTGTAGATTTGCAAGGCAAATTATTCAAGTAACTTCTGCAGCTGTGTAGACAAGAGCTGGCTCCAGGTGTCCCTGAAATGCAGGGACCCTGCACACACAAGCTGCTGTGAGGGCCCAAGGGAGACTTTGGGGGAGCAGTGGCCTTACTGTCCCCATTACAGAGAAGGACTTGTCTGCCCTTCAGCCCCCCAAAAACCTGGCAGTCTTGGGTCATAGGGTCCATTTTGGTGTGGGGTAAAACTGGAGGCTGCCCCTGGCCTCCCAGGGGCGAACCTAATGATGGGTAGAGCATGGAGCAGCCAGGGGTGTGGGGCAGGTCAGAGGGACCCTGGCCCTACAGCTCCTGGTCTGCACCCAGCTGCTGTGAGCCCCTGCAGCCACTGGGGATGGAGAGGGCAAACCCTACTCCCTCACCCCCACATGCCCGGGTGTTTCTGTGCCCCATCTCTACCCTCTCGTGCCTTGGTCCCAGTGGCACCCCAGGGGTGCTCTGGTAGTGCCAGTGCTGGGGCTGAGGCCGGGCACAGCTCCGTGCATGGATCCTCGAAAGGATCGCAGCCCCAGCCAATCCACATGTGATGGCTCAGCTAGCCGGCCAATCCTCTGCTGCCACCTGGCCCTTCCTGCCTCATGCTGCCTCCACCAATCACACCCAAGCAGCACTCCAGTCTGGCCAATCATGTGCTGCCACCTGGCGCTTCCCCGCAGCCAACCATGTGCTGCCACTTGTCTGTGATGCTGCCTCACCCCCTTGCAGCAGCAGCCCACCAATCACAGCACNCTACTTTGCTCCAAACCTTCCTCCAACTCATTTTTCCTCCTTCCTCCAGGGTGTTGGAGCTTGGAAAAGCTCAGCCTGTCCTGCCAGGTGTGTGGAGTTCGTTTGCAAGATCCTGCTTTGTATCTGTGCTCCCAAACCCTTGCCCCGGCTCCGGGGAGTCCCCTTTCCTTACTGATCCAGGCTGTGCCAAAGCCTCACCAGATGGTCTTGTTTCTTCCTCTCACGCTGCAATCCCAGCAGTAGCGGATCAGATGCTGGGAGATGATTCCTAATTTTTTTTTTTTTTTTAAAGAAGAACAAGTGTGCATTTAATGCACTGGCTGTGAGGGTTACAGCCCCTCCTGGTCCCCAGGAGCAGCCAGGTTACTTAGTCTGTACTTACACCAGTGGCAAATAGTTAAGGACAAGATGTCAGATTTTGAGCTTATCCAATGAATCGTGGTGCTGGCTGATAGCTTATCAGATTCACTGCCTCGATTTGCAGGCCCTATTGAGCCCTGCCTGGGTGGGGGGAGCTCACGGCAGGGCTGGAGGCAGCACTAGGTTTGATTACCCAGTGCTCCCATGGGATGTGACATCTTGGGAGTAGCAAACAGTGCTGCTGAGTGTCACTGTGCTGCTGCGTGGGGCTTTGTCACTCCGTGCTGGGAGTCCCATCCACATCTTCGTGTCCTCACCACAGCTGCCCCATCATGCTGGGATGGGATCTGATGGGATGGTTGCCAACAGTGCAAGATTCAAGCTGGTACTTGTAGATTTGCAAGGCAAATTATTCAAGTAACTTCTGCAGCTGTGTAGACAAGAGCTGGCTCCAGGTGTCCCTGAAATGCAGGGACCCTGCACACACAAGCTGCTGTGAGGGCCCAAGGGAGACTTTGGGGGAGCAGTGGCCTTACTGTCCCCATTACAGAGAAGGACTTGTCTGCCCTTCAGCCCCCCAAAAACCTGGCAGTCTTGGGTCATAGGGTCCATTTTGGTGTGGGGTAAAACTGGAGGCTGCCCCTGGCCTCCCAGGGGCGAACCTAATGATGGGTAGAGCATGGAGCAGCCAGGGGTGTGGGGCAGGTCAGAGGGACCCTGGCCCTACAGCTCCTGGTCTGCACCCAGCTGCTGTGAGCCCCTGCAGCCACTGGGGATGGAGAGGGCAAACCCTACTCCCTCACCCCCACATGCCCGGGTGTTTCTGTGCCCCATCTCTACCCTCTCGTGCCTTGGTCCCAGTGGCACCCCAGGGGTGCTCTGGTAGTGCCAGTGCTGGGGCTGAGGCCGGGCACAGCTCCGTGCATGGATCCTCGAAAGGATCGCAGCCCCAGCCAATCCACATGTGATGGCTCAGCTAGCCGGCCAATCCTGTGCTGCCACCTGGCCCTTCCTGCCTCATGCTGCCTCCACCAATCACACCCAAGCAGCACTCCAGTCTGGCCAATCATGTGCTGCCACCTGGCGCTTCCCCGCAGCCAACCATGTGCTGCCACTTGTCTGTGATGCTGCCTCACCCCCTTGCAGCAGCAGCCCACCAATCACAGCACAAGGGGGTCTGTGCTGAGCCAATCAGGAGCTGCTGCCTGCCGTCTGTCCCAGCCAATCAGAGGCAGCCACACCCTGCCAGGAGCTATAAAGGCCTTTCTGTTCTGGGTCTGTCCCAGCAGTTGGGGTCATCCCAGGGTGGAGGAGCTGTGGTCCTTTGGAAGGTGGTTCCTTTGGAAAAGGCTCCCACCTGCGGTGTCCTGGACGGATGTAGGTGGAACATGGTGGTGTTTTGGTGTCCAGTGCCACAGGGGCCGAGTGAATCCAAATGCTGGAGGGACTGCTCACCTGGGTGATGCCTTGGGGCAGGGACCAGGAGCAGCAAGTCCCCCCAGCAGGACAGGGCTTGCAGGAGTCATGCCAGCTGAAGGTGCCTGTGAAGATCTTGGAGGTGGCGTCCCTGAGGAGCCAGCCTTGTGCCAGGGGCTGCCCTCTGGGATCCGGGGAATTCCACCTGCCTCGGATGTTCAGGAGATGATCCCAGTCCTGCCTGGAGGCCAGAGCCAGGCTGTGTGGGGGCTGATGCCACAGGACAGAAGGCGAAGAGCACGCAGCCATCGTGTGCCTTCAGGCAGGGAGTGGTGCTGCCCCTCACCCAGAGCTGTGTCACAGGTCACACTTTCAGCTGTGACCTGTGGAGCAGAACTGCCAGCACCGCCCCTCGCCTGCAGACACCGCATGTTGTGAGGGATCCAAATCCCACTTGGGCTGCTGACCACACTGGTCCTGGAGGCTGTGAAGGTGAGTGAATGAAGCTGTTCTGAGGTGCTGGCTGACTGCTGACCTCTGAAGATGGGTGAGGTAGCTCCTGCATGAAATATCAGGAGAGCCTTGTTTGTGCCATGAGGGACTCAGGCTGTGCCAATGGGCTCCAGTGGCCACTTAGACCAAGGGCAGCCCTTCCCAAGGATTCTGCTTTGTCTGCACCTCAGCTGAAGCCACCTCTGTGCAGCTCAACATCCAGGTGGACTGAGAGCAACTCCCATGTGGTTGGCCTGATGCACATCACTCCAGTGGAGCTGTCCTGCCAGAGGTCACGGCCAGCAGAACCGGTGGGGCTGAGCCCATGCCCTGTGGACAACTGGACTGAGCCTGGGCCAGCACAGCTGCCTCCAGTCCTGACCTGCCCTTAATGGGTTAGGACCTGTTTCATCAGCTTGAGGTTGTCCTGCACCAGCTGTAGCTTTTGGTTAACCTCATCCAAAACTTCTTGTTGCATCTTGACAACCTTCATGAAATTTGGAGCTCCTTGGGGGCTCTGTGGAGAACCTGCCTGTGGGGAATGCAGGGCTTGGACTGCAAGCAAGACCCAGGCTGGGGTTGGTTACTGGTGCAGTTTGTGTCTGGGCAAATAATTGACATCTACTTAAGAGACTGATGAGTGAAACTGCCTTCCAGGCATGACTCCTCAGCATCACAAACACAGAAGCAATTTTGAGTGGTTGCTGTTGAAAATAGACACGAAGAGCTGCTCCTGTGGTTGAGCAATTGCCACCTGGCTCAGGATGTCAGGTGTCCCATTGGAATAGACCCCTCTGGAGTGGGCTGTGGAAGTCCAGTGTCTTGGCCAGTCATGGCTCAACCCAACAAGTATGTGCCTCCTGAATGGCTCAGTAATGTTTGTGCACTTGCCTCAAGAGCTGCCTGGTGTGGGCAGGAAAGCCCAGCCCAGGCTGAAGAGCAGATGTGGGACATCTCATTCCTGTCTTGTCCCTGGCTGCTGTGTCCCCACAGCCTGTCCCCCTCAGTGCCCCTGGGCCCTGACTCAGCAGTCGGAGGGACCTGGCCGTCCCCAGCCCAGTGGAGGTCCTTGAGCTCTGAAACCCAGCTGGATGTTTACCCCCACTGCCAGGTCTTCTTGGGGCCACCAAGAAGACTGGTGGGCTCAGAGGCCACTCCACAGTGCTGTGCTGTGTGTGGGCCAGGAAGAGACCTGGGAGAAAGCATAAAGTACTGTCCTTCAGAGCAGATGTGGACCTGGAGAGGATCCTGCATTCCTTTTGTACGGAAGCACAGTGCAAGGGGAACAACTGGGGGTTGACAAAGCACAACCTGATTTGCCCCTGGAGAATCCACAGGGATGGGATCTTTACAGGTGTCCTTTCCTACCCAGAGAGAGGCCTGAAGGTGAGGGGCCCTGCCTGGGTGGTGGGTGAGGATCTGTGTCCTCCAGCTCACTCTGCCCTGGGGTCCATGGGCATCTCCCTGAGCTCCTCTCCCTTGCTGCAGGCAGAGCAGGCTCCTGGCCCTGCTCCCTCAGGGAGGTGGAAAGCAGCACCCCTCTGTCAGGGTTCAGGGCAGGAAGTGTGAGGGAGGCTGCAGTTTGTGCCCGAAGCTGGAGACCCCAGTGCTCAGTGGACATGTGACCCACAGGCCACACTGAGGAGGACAATGGCCCACAGCAAGTACAAGGGACCTGCTCCCTGTCCAGCAGCCAGGGCACTGCCAGACCCTGGATCCACAGGCAGGGAAGGGATGTGGCTCTAAATGCCCTGTCTGGAGTGGCAGGGAGTGTGGTCCTGCATGGGGCTGGAGAGCCTGCACTGGGTTGTCTCCACCACTAAGTGAGGCCCTGAGGGTTCAGAGCAGCTGCCGTGGGGTGCAGCCCCTGCAGGGATGGTGCAGCGTGGGGTGCAGAGCCAGTTTTGGTTAAACCAAACCCAAATAATTGCAGGGGCTGGCTGGTTTCTCATCTTGGGGCTAATCCCCCTTATCCCTTCTCCCAAGGTGAGGATGTGCTGCTTCCCTGGGGATAACCCCAGGCTAAAGTTCCATCCCTGGGATGGACTGTGGGACAAGGCTGCAGCTCTGGAGCAGCATCCCGGGAAGTGAGCAGCAGGCAGGAGCAGGACTGTGGGACTCTGCCATGGGAAGGGATGAGCATGGGACACCTGTCCCCAAGCAGGGACTGGAGCTGGTGCTCCCTGCACTCCATGCAGCTCCGTGGGATGGTCACGGGCACCCCCCAGAGCTGACAGGTCCGCAGCAAAGGCTGGGGAGAGAGGGATGGTGGAAAGAGGGATGAAGGCAGGCGTGAGGCACGGAGGTGTCTGTGCCTGTGGAGATGCCGGGACACCGCATCCCATGCTGCACAAGGAGCGGCATGTCCAGCCCAGCGCACGGGCCGCTCCTCTCCTGGGGTACAGCTGGTGACACGTCCCATCCCGGGTGACCCGCCAGCCTTCCTGGTGTGGGACCGGCCCGAGCTGGCCCTCGGTGGCCCTCCCGGAGCTCCGGCCGAGGCGGTGACCACAAGCAGCGTCCTCCCCGCCCGGCCACCCGCGCTGAGCGCAGGCAGCAGCGCTGTCTTGCAGCACCATCTAGTGCTGCGCGATGGGGAAGCCCCGCGCTCCCCCGAGAGCCCCGGCAGCGCCCTGGGGACAGGCCGTGGCTGTCCCCGGCCTGGGTCGTCCTGCCAAGGCCAACCTGCCAGGACAGCCAGCCAGGCTGGTGGGGATGGGGATGAACAGGCGGCACAGCGTGGCTGCTGGCCCGGGGCAGCCGGAACTGCCTCCCCCGTGCTCCTGCTCTGTGCCAGGGAATTTCCTGAAAGGATTCCGGGAAACATCAAGGGGCGCAGACATTCCCAGTTACTGAGCCAAATGTATCTGGCCTCAGCTGCCGGTTTTGCCACCTCCTCCCATGGAAATTGGGCCTCTGCCCTCTCCTTGGGACACTTGCTTCTCTATCAGCCGGATGGCTCCAGCTCTGGCAGTCCCTTACCCTCAGGGTCTTCACATCACTCGTGGTTTCCTCCTGCATCCCCAGCAGTTTCTTAGGGCCCATCTTCCATACCTGGTGAGAGCATGATCCCTTCCCACAGCTTGAAACTGTTCTGCTTTTGCACATTCAGGGCAAGATCAGACCTTTCCAGCCTGGCTTAGGGGACACCAGGACCCCAGCACTGTTACACTGTCCTCTCATTCCCTTACTCTGTGTCCCCTGCTTGTCCCCTCTCAGCTTGTCACCCCCTCCGGGTGCCTGCCACTCTCCACGCCCTGCCTGGCACTGAGGTGCTGGGACAGCAGGCAGGTTTCTGGTGTGGGGGGTGGTGCAGGAAGGACTTTGGCACAGAGCTGGATGCCATAAGAATGGAATGCTCTTCCAGAGGGGCTGTGGCAATGGCTGACCCCTCTCCTGGAGTACTGCTGAGGATGTGGATGTCAGACCCGCAGTGGGGTGAGGCAGCTGCTGAGCCCCAACAGGGATTGCACCCAGGTCCTGTGTCACGGAGAGGCTGGGGATCAGAGGCTCCCTAGGGCAGGAGGAATTGGACACCTTGGATTGAAAAAAGGGTACTTTGAATCCCGTCTTTGCTCCAGCTGCCCTCCTTCTGTCCTTGGGGAGAGATGGAACTGTGCCCAAGCCACCTGGAAGTGAAACCCCCGTGTCCAAGTGGCTGAGTGCCTGTCTGGGACTCTGCCTGCTCTGATTTGGCAACCCAGGGGTGGGATCTGTGCCCCCCAAAAGGAGCAGAGGGGCTCAAACCTTCCCAGGCCTCCTGTCTCCTCCCAGTGCTGCTGAACTGGATGGCACTGGGTGAGGTGGGACGAGACGTTGCTGACCCCAACGCCTGCCCGTGCCACCGGCACCTGCGGGAAGGTAAGAGTAGCAAAGCAGACACCGAACATAACGTGGCCCTGGGCTGTTTGTGCGCCTTTTGTTCGGCAGCAACTTTCATGAATCAGCTCATTAACCACATTAGGATGGCTCTGCCGCCCCGCCTGAGCCTCATCGGGCGGGGCAAGTTTGGGGCACGCTCCAGCGGGAGCCTCGGTGGCTTTGCCCGGCGGGCAGGCAGCTGAGGGCTCCCACAGCAGCCGGAGTGGGTGACAGCCTGTAGGGGTGACATGCTGGCGATGGGCGCTGAGGGGTCAGAGCCCGGTGCTTGCCATGGAAAGGAGGAGCCGGGTCAGTTCCCCGCACCCTCATGGCAGCGCACAGGGAAGAGTCTCACACACCCAGCGCAGGGTCCTGCTCCACAGCCAGCCCTGCAGCCCCACGGGGGTGCTTCCATTGCCATAAGCCGTGCTTCAGGGAGCATTATGGTGTGAGGGACCCCAAAACTATGCAGAGAGCTCCCCTGAAGCCAAAAGGATATTGTGCATCACCCTCATCCCTCGCTGCTGCGCAACAGCCCAGCTTGGAGTGCTCTCAGGCCAAGGCACGGCTGGAGGGCAGTGCGGATAGAGCTTCACCCCAAATCGGTGTGTGCCAGCTCCCCAAGCTGTGCACAGCTCTCTTCATTCCCGATGTGGCTCTGTGGCCCCTGACTGCGAGCCAGGCTCCGCAGGGCTGCCCTGCTCTCACCGCCAGGTTTCCAAGGCTGCCAGGGCGGCTCACAGCCCTCCCGAGGTGGGGGGACGAGTCCTCTGGAGCGACTTTCCAGCTGGCAGGGAGCAGCCTCCTGGGCACGTTCCTTGCCCCGGGGCTCTCGCAGTACCAAACGCCCCGTGTGTGCCGGCTGCCGGGAGGCACCGGGAGCTGCCGAGGCCGGAACACCCCGGCTGTGAACAATGGGCCCGGAAGGTCGCGGCTGCCGCTGGGATTCGGCCGCAGCGGCGGCTGCCGAACCCGGCCAGCTCCTGTCCCCAGCGCCGCTCGGCCGGCCCGATGCCGAAGGCTCCAGCAGGCGCCTGGCACCTCCAAGTGAGCCAGGGGTTTTGTGAGTGGCTGGGCTTTGGGCAAGGTCCTGCCCAGTGAGAGGCTCCTCAGGGGTCCAGCCCTTGCCAAAGTTGCCTCTCTTCCACCGCGGAGCTTTTCCCTCGTGCAGAGCCCTGCACGTGGACCTGGCTGGGGGAAGTTTTGTGGCCCAGAGATCCCTGCTAAGGCTGTGAACTTCCAGGTGGGTACTTATTTGGTAAATAAGAGGAGGAACCCCTATGTTGGTCCTTGCATTCACTTCTCACCCCCAAACTTCGCACAGAGAGTGGCATGAGGCGGCCCTCAGGTTGCAGCTAGAACCACCCCAGGGACGTGGCAGTGGTAACAGATGCACCCTTGACCTCCTGCTCCCCTCTCTCCGGCCCCACTTTTCCCTTCACTGGCACCTTTGCTGTCCCATGCAAGGGAGTCAAGATCTGACTGTGCCATGCTTGGGCCCAGGGCATGGGACATGCCCGTGTCTCCTGCCCCTTCTCCTAGGGCTCCCACATCCCATCAGCCCCACAGGGATGGGAAGCCGCAGTTGCCTAGGCCAAGAATGAGCTCCTGCTCTGAGCACCCCGGGGCGCTTTGCCTGGGTTTTGGGTGGCGGCTGCTCGGACCCCGGTGTCACCCCGGCCCTACGGCCCCGCCGTTTGCTCCCCCGGCTCAGGGAGGCTGATCCCGGCACGGGGGGGTTTGGGAGCGGCTGTTCAGGACCAGGAGCGGGTGAGTCGCTCCCGGCTATTTCCCGGGGAGCCACTGGAGGGCGCCAGTGACCCGTCACAAGCGGGGCCCTCCAGCTCCGACTGCGCGAGCTGGGCGAGCTGGGCAGGCTGGGCAGGCTGGGCGAGCTGGGCGAGCTGGGCAGGCTGGGCGAGCTGGACCAGCCCGGGCAGGGCGGGCAGGGCGGGAAGGGGCTCCCGAGGGCTCCCCGGACCGTCTCAGCACTCGCGTCCCTCCGGGGCCCTCTCTTAGGGCTGCTCTCCCCGCGGGAGCCTCTGCCACGCGTGTCGGTGGCCGCTTGAAGCTCCGCGGAGCCTCCAGCGTGAGCGGCCCCGCAGGGAGCGCGTCCGGCAGGAGCCGGGGAGCTTAAGTGGGTGTGGGAATTCACAGCTTGTCTCACAGAATGATGTGGGTTGGAAAGGACCTTTAAAGGTCACCTAGTCCAACCCTCCTGCCATGAGCAGGGACATCTCCAACCAGGTCAGGTGCTCATCCACTGATTTGACCTGATCTGGGCAACCTGTTCCAGTGTTTCACCACCCTCACCCTAAAAAATTCCTTCCTTATATCTAATCTAAACTGACCCTTCTCGAGTTTAGAGCCATCACCCCTTGTCATAGTGTATAGCTATGGGCCCTACTAAACAGTCTGTTCCCATCTCTTACAGGCCCCTTCAGGTACTGGAACTCTGCATAAAGGTCTCTGGAGCCTTCTCCTGGCTGAACAACCACAGCTATCTCAGCCTGTCTTCATTGGCAAGCTGACCCTTCCCTCTGATAATTTTTGTGGCCTTCTCTGGATGCCCTCCATCAGTTCATGTCTCTCCTGCACTCACACCCCAGGGCTGAATGCAGCACTCCAGGTGGGGTCTCACAAGAGTGGGGTAGAGGGGGAGAATCATCTCTCTTGGCCTGCTGGCTGTGCTGCTTTGGATGCAGCCCCGGACACAATTGGCCATTAGAAGAAAAGGCACCAGGGTAGACTCAGACCCACTGGGAGCATCCCTCCCCCTGCTCTGGGTCAGTTCTTAGTTATGGCTGAGTTTGGCAGAGGTGGTGCCTGCTCCCTGTCTGCTGGACAGCTCCTGTGTGGGTCTAGCAGAGCATCTGCCCTACAACACAAAGGCACCTGCTCTCAAGGCATTCAACCTTTTTTATTTTTCCTTTCTGGACACCTTTGTGCCTCCTCTTGGATGGAGGTCCCACCCTAACTGGCAAGTGGGTGCACTTTTGGTTGATGCCTCTGTTTGAAGGTTGGCCTAGGATGGGTCACATTGCTGACAAGACTCTGTGCCCCAGGCTGGGATCCATCAGTGAGCTCTGGTGAGAAAGCTGCTGCTGTGGCTAATAGGGATTAATGGTCCAACTTCAAACCCCCTAAACAATATTTACTCTGTATCCCTCCCACATACATGCAGTGGCTGAATCCAGGATGCAAAATGATGCCTTTAATTTCCCAGTGGCTCTGAGAATCTAAAGCCCAGCAAGAGGAAAGGCTGACCAAGACATAGAGTGATGACACAGCTGCCTGTGATGTTGAGGAGCAGATGGGAGATGCCCCTTCCCACGATGTCCATGTGCTAGAGCCGACTACAAACGGCAGGAAAAGTGGCAGCAGGGCTGGAGAAATCTGTCACAGCAAAAGTGCTGCTACATGTCATTGAAGTCCCCACACGAGGGGAATGTTGGTGTCAGCAACTGCAGCCCCAGCTGAGCTCCAGGGAGCCCAGCCCAGCACAGGAGTGATGGGGGTGGGCTCAGGGGAACACGGGTTTTCCAGAGGGGCTGGAGTGTCCCCACTTAGAAACACAGAATAGCGTGCAGTGCTGCTCAAGAAACCAGTGACAAAGGGACAGTCGGGCCCAAGGGATTAACAGAGGGGAGGCCAAGGAGAAGCCTTCGTCAGAGAAGTCAAGACACCTTTGTGACGCGGCCAGTTGGAGGAAGAGAAGTTCAACAGAGATGGGGGTTGTGGAAGGAGCAGGGCAGTGGAAAGTCCTGCTGCTGCTGGCTTGAGTGATGGGAGCTTGTGCCTGCTGTGGTACGTTTTTGTAACAGAACGGAAAACACACGGAACTAACATTTCTTCCCTTCTTTGGACGGTAGGAATGTTTTAATTGAGAAATTTGTTTTAATTACATTAGGTGATATCACAGTCTATTTTACAAGTTTGGGGTAAGAGGATGTGTGGACCAGTTATACAGAAATCCAGCGAAAGGATGAAAATCTACAACATGAGAAAAATGAAAAGGTTAACTTAATCCCAAAAGAAAAGCATTGAGAGTTTGGTGTGAGTGGAAATGGGAGATTATACCAGGGTCCAGAGAAGTAGAAAGGATGAGACTAACATAAATTTACAGTATTGGTTCTGCATGACCATCATTTGCCTGTGTTCAGAGACAGCCTCTCTTCCTGAGGGCATTGCTGAGCAGATGGCCCCGTCTCTGAGGATTTGGTCTGGTCTTGTCAGAGGAGAAAGCAAAATAACTGATGGGCAAAGGTCACAACCCACGCTGAGCTGGTCCCCAGGGTCACTGCCTACAGGAGTGTCTTCCACTGGATAGTCGGGGGGTTCTGCACCAAGAACTGTATGGAGGAAAACTAAAACAGCTCCAAAAAGCCCCATCTCAAACGTAGAAAAGTCTCACTCTGGAAGTGCTTACGAGAAGATCGTCATCATAGAATTTGGTTTCTATAATAACATTACCACTGCGGGAGGAAAGGAGAAAGAAGAGGTGTTAGAAGGATGCATGGACACTGGACAGCGATTGCTCCTCTCCACGCTCTCACCAGCCTGGGCTCACACCTTACCCCCCCCTCTCCCCCACATGATCTTTGTTTTGGAGTTGCACACAGTGAGCACTGTCCTGGTTGGGGTCAGTCAGAACTGAGGGCTCTCCCAAGCACATTCCTGTGTGGAATGTTCCCCCCATCCCTCCCCTGTCTGAGCACGGTGCTGCTCAGGCTGCAGAGTGCTCGGACAGCAAACTCCTGCCCACTCCTATTGCTAAAAATAAACTAGCAGTCCCAGCACCTTCAGGCCCCTATCTCCTGCAGGAATTGTGAAAACCAATGGGAATTCTTTTTTTATTCTCTTCTCTGTCCCCTAGTGCTGAGCAAGCTGCATCAACCAACTTAATATGTCATTTCCCTCAAGATGTGCTTAAATGCAAAGACACAAGCATATTTTATACGAACTGTAATGGAAATGTGGATTAGGGTGAGACAGAAGCTCTGGGGATTTAACTTCCTGACTTTTGAGATTTTGGTACATAAATTAAGAACTCTGGGACCATTACAAGATCTGGACACCTGAGCACTGTGATCTGACCCTGTCTAAACAACCTGGCTCTTGAAAACCAAAGCAGCAGTTCTACCTCCACTGTGGCTCTTGGTGTCTGGAACACTGGACCTGCTGAGAGTGTAAGGTTTTGCTGTGGTGTGGAAAACGCTTGAACTTAAATATCAGGGAATGCTCTCCATCTGATACTTGGTCATCCTGGGAACTCTTCATGCAGAGTGCCTTGGTTAGCACCAAGTATCACATTCCCATTCTCTCCTGGTTTGGAAACACCACGACCAACATGATGTCTTTGGGAATATCAGAAAATGGGGGACTCTCCTAATCTTGGCAGCTGTAAAATGATGACTTCTTTGGGCTACAAATTCCCCTTTGGATTTCTTTGGGCTGGGGGAGGTTCTATTGAAAAGCCTCAATAATGACTCTAGGATACTTCCGTGAATAGGAGAGAGAGATCTGGGCTCCCTACTACAAGCGGACATACTTCAGGGAACAAATGGGACATTGAAAAATCCTCAAGGTCATTTGAAAACTAGCTTCTCTTGACTCCCAGTCCTGAAAATATCTTGAATTCCTGAGATGATCAAAACCAACTTGTTAGATGTCTTTGTTTCTTTGCTCAGGTTCCCAAATTTGTCTCCTCCCCCAGCTATGGGGGCTGAGGACGTGTGCAGCACCTCCAAGGTTGTGAGCTGGCTGTGCCAGGAGCACTGCTGGAACACTGGTGCTCTCCTCCGAGCCTGCTCTCTCTTTGAAACGTGCTGTGAATGGGAATCAGTGACGGTAGCTCCCATCCTGGTGCCTTCTCTCTGCGACTGGCTGTGCTCCAGACAGGGAATGAGAGGGAAAATGCTGGAGAGGGAGGTCTTCCAGAGGACACAGTGACCTTGCAGTGAGAGTGGCTGCTCCCTGTCTGCCTCTTGTTGGCAGCAGGGCTCCCAAACCCTTCTGCTCCTGGCAGTGCACTCGTGGTGTGCTTGCCAGCACCCATCCAGCACTGCAGGGAGGATGGCTACACTTTCCAAGAGCCTCCCTCCAGAAGCCTTTTCCATCACCCCCCCCCAAAGCTAGAGCCCAACTGCTCACACTGAGCAATGCCCAGCACGTGTTGCTGTGACACCTCTGAGGCACTGCTGCCCTGCTCAGGAGCCCACATGCACATGGAGTCAGGAGCAGACTTTGTGAGGAAGGTGTGTGAATCTTCCTTCAGGTGACTGCAAAATGACTGATTCCTACCTGTTAAGGGTATTTGCATCCCAGATACAACTCCGTGCATAGTGAACATGAATGTATATAAATGCATATACACTAAATGTGCTTAAGTCAATGTTAAAGATATAAAGCTCAGCAAAATGTTACAGTGATGAAACAAACACTAGAGCAGCTACTACTGGTGATATATTGCAGGAACTAAACTACCTTGGACAAGAGTCAGTGATCAATAACTGATTTAAAAATGGCCCAAAAATCTGCTGAGTTTTTTTTCCCTGGATGTGAGGGATATAAGTTGTAGAACATTTTAAAATCCTTTCACAATTCACCTTCCAAAAAAATTAAGCAACTTTATTAAAGAATCAGTTTCACTCTCTCCAAACCTTTATTGCTATATTAATGCAAATTGGACCTATGGGAAGGAAGGTAATGAAGTTGGCTTAGCCCCTTTAATCTCTCAACAACTAAGAATAGTGAGGTGATTCAGAGTTGGTAGCAGTTCCCTCTCCTCCTTCCCACCATTGCCCCCAAGGAAATGCCACAAACTGCTTTTGCTTTGCCTGCTCTCAGATTCTGCAAGCCCAAGGCACTCACGTTAAAACGTTAGCTGGCATCATCTGTGATTCAGGTGCTGCCTCTATCAAGGACTGCCAAGTGTTTGTGGAGTTAGGAATCACAAAACCAAATTCAAAGAACCATTCTGCAAAGTAAAAAAAAAAAAAAAGATCCAGAGGCATTTGAAAGAAGAAAATTCACAAATGGTCCTTTTGCTTTTTACCTGACAGGCTGGGGAACTCCCTAAACTGTCCTGCTGGGCTGCCAACATTTTACATTTAAATCACTTTGTACAGCTTAAACTGCACTGAACCCTGCCCTCCTCTTAGAGCAGATACTCCCTTTCTAAAATAGCTGATGGTACTGATAAGGTCACACCACTTCCTTGGCATTTGGTGAAAATTTCAACACACCTAACTGGGAGCAGGCAAACCTCACTCCTCCTCTTGCAGACACCCCTGAGATCCAATCCAGCTGAGGTTAAGTGTGGCCAAAAGACACAGAGCTGAGTGTTTTATCTGTCCCTCCTCCAGCCCAGATTAAGAGCAGCACTGCAGTGAGGGGTCAGATGTGCAGTTGTGAGGTCACTGGCACTGCTGTAACCCAGGTAAACCAGCGGCTCCAGCCTGGCACTCTGAGGAAGACCCAGGAATTCCAGTAATAGCTGACTCTGAAATAACCTGTTTCTCTGCCTCAGGCAGCCTGTGGTGGATTTATGCCCTCAGGCATGATTACCCAGCTTTTTTGCTTACATAACAAAGTGTTAATACACTTATGAAATGCTATCCTTAATACTGTGGCCCATTAGTCCTGACAAGATGAGTGCTTCAGTGCTACTCTGAAAAATTAAAATCACCACATTCAACCCATTTTAGTCACTCTAATCCCTGCCCTGCTGGGGGTCAGTCCCTGTGCTGCAGCACACAGAGCACATCCATACCTTCTAGACACTGCCCTTTGAAATAAACTTTCTGTTCCAGACGGAATTTTTCCATTTGTTCTGCTGAGGAAAAGTTTAACTCCCGAGATACTGCTTTGCATTTCAGGATTTTTTTAGGAACTCGAGCTGTGAAACAGATAAAGTAGAATTATTTGGACACAACAAAATGCAGCTTCTGCAGGTACTGTAACTCTATACCTGGAAATAATGATTAATACAAGATCATAGCAGCAGGAAAAATGCAAACACCAGGAACTTTGTTTTTACATTTGTTTTTACATTTGTTTTTACATTTGTTCTTACATTTGCAAGAGTGGAATCCAAGATGTAAATACCTTAAGTACCTTGCCCACAGCCAAGAATGAAACTTATGACAGAACCAGGGATACAACACTGATCTCTCAGACTCCTGGTTCTTAGTTGTTTGTTACTAAACCCTATAATTTTTCAAGCTGAAATAAAATATGCAACTTAAGCTTTTACTTTAAGAACTGTACTGAAGATCACTGGTAGCTGAAGGGCTGCTTAGCACACCAAGCCTCTTAGCCCTTCTCACTTTTCCTTTCCTTTCAGACTGTGCATCCCCAGAGCAAACCACCAACATGTTTCTCAGCCCAGCAGCACTTCCTCAGTCACCTCAGAGCTCTGCGAAGTGTCCTGTAGAAGTAAATGCCTGTTCCCTTAACACTGAGACCTACTGAGGCTGTAAAGCCAGAACCACACTGGAAGGTTTAAGAGAGCTGTTTGACAATCCAGGTTTCTGGACTCTTGCAATAAGTGAGACACCAACAGCAAGTGGCAAACTGTACCTGGTAGATATTTCACAAAATGATTTTTTTTGGAGGTGGACGAGTAAGAGTAGGAAGTTTGTGAGCACTGATTGAGTCCTAATCAAGACAATATGGGAAGGAGGGGAGTCAAACCAGTAAAAATCTCCCAAGACCATCATACTTGAGTGGTGTGATTGTGCATAATCCTGATTATCAGAGAATGTTTCATGTGAATTTTTTAGAAATAAAGAGGGGAGGGAAGAGAGCTGGCATGTGCTTTATGAGCCAAACTGTTCGAAAATGGAAAGCATATCAAAACATCCATGAGCAGGGAGCAGGCTAGTGTTTAAAAACAGGAAGAGTCTCCCAAACCCCAGGCAAATCTATCTAATGTAGAACATATAATGGAGTAGGACCTTGATACGAGACCAATCCCAAGAGCTGGAGGCTTAGGGAATATAAGCCAGCATTCTACCCCAAGGAGAAGTACACAGCCCATGGTTTGGTTAAAAAAAAAAAAAGATGAAAAAGAAAATTAAAAGTGTTAAAAAAAAAAAAAAGACGAAAAAGAAAATTAAAAGTGTAAGGCAAGAGTTTTAAATGTAAAAGATCTGTAATTATTTTTATGGGATTTTTTGCACCATGGAAATCTCCATGGTACCATTCTTTACTGCCCTTACCAGTACAGACTACAGCACTGTGGATAAGCATCCCTTTGCAGTTAAGTGTAAAATGACTCATTAAAACTATTTTGCAATTTAGTAATTTCATTTCTTTCATCCCCAAGACAGAGTCCTGAGAATGTTTGCTTTAACATTGTAAAATCACCAAATAAATAGCTACTTTCAATAAAAGTAGGACTGTATTGTCTTTAAACATCTGATTTAAGGCATTTTAATTTACATTCATACCATCAAGCAAAAATTTTAAATGAAATTATTTATTTTAAGCTCATTTTATTCTTATTTCTCTTTTTTTTCTATTAAAAAGAGAGAAAAGAAGGAAGTTTGATTCTCATCAGTTAGGTCCATTTTAAATCAGATAAGCACAGACTTAATCCTAAATTTACTAGTGCTTTTTGTTAACTTGAGGATTTACTATACCTGCACTTTATTTAAACGCTTGCATGGTTAACATACATTTTGTCAGATGCTTAATGCTGATTAGATTAGACAGTGTTGAATGACACATTTCTTATTTACTAAGCAAGTAATTTTGGGTCCAACATTTTAGTTAGAAACTGGAATTCAATTAAAATATCCATATGATTACGGTTTCGTTTAGTTTAAATAAAGCTACCTTAAATATTTGGGATATATAAGAAAGCAAGTTATCTTGGCCAAACTGATTTTACATTTTAAACGACACCTTTTCTTAGATAATGAAAGGACTATTTGTATGCCATGAATGAAAGCTGGCTGTGGGCATTCTGTAAGAGCTCCACCTCAGCAGCTTACTCCAAGATTTGCTTGTATATTGGAAGAAACCAAACTTTTTGGTTTCAAAACAGATTTGGTTTGGTTGCAAACAGATTTGCATCTTCCAAATTGCCTCCCAGTTCTGAATGCCCTGTCACTGAATTGAGCTGACTGGAAAAGCTGCTGCTGTCAAAAGCTGGCTTAGATGATTAATTTCAGTTTCAGGTGCTTAGGCTGTGATTTTTACTACTTAAGGCAGTTTAATATTAAGACTTTGGCAGCAATCCAGTACTACATTAACATTGTTTTTATTTCATCTAAGTGGTGATAGTAAATTAAGGTAGTAATACAGTAAGTATCATGATTTGAAACTTGAAAGTTCATTTTATAAAGAAACTTGTACTTAAATCAAATAAAAGTAATGTTTAGAAAGCAAATAGAAGTCCTGTATAAAGAAAATGTATTTTATTCACTCTGCTATATATTTGGTTCTTCGTTTGCTATGTCTAGACTGTGATTTGCCCTGAATGGCCACAGAACATACACACACACACACACACACACAGAAGTACTATATAATGACTTTAAGACACATACAGACTTAAATTTAGAACAATTATTCTGTTTGCCCTCACTGCTTCTGCTGCAGGACTGTACCAGAACTGCATTGTCCCATACCTTTTAATTCACCATTAGATTATCCTGCTTTGTTGGATGTCTCCCCTCCTTCTCAGCCTATTTATTGAGCATAACCTATCTACCTCAGATTTCTTTTCTAGCTAGGACATACAAGAACTGCTTTTTTTGTGTCTCCTCACAAGGAAGACCATCCTTCCATCTGCAATCTTTTCAGTGGCTTCTCCTAATAGCTCTCCTCTGCATCTGCCAGTTTGCAGTCATCCATCTTCTAGATGGATGAGTGAACTGTGCACCAGATAAGGTCTTAACTATTCCTTGTACAGTAGGCATTAATCTCAGGCCAGAGTATGTTTTAATTAATTCCCCAAGCTCCTCTGATGGAGATGACAGTTCCTGTTTCATTTGTAACAGAAATCTGAGGCACAGTGAGGTGATATGATTTGCCCAAGTGACAGAGGTGACATCTGTCCTTCAAAGCAGGGGTATGTTTGCAACTCAGGTGACCCAGACATGCAGCACCAGCCAGCCCCAAAATGCACAACGAAGTCACACAGTACCTTCATGCTCCACTCCAGGTACAGACAGATCTTCTGTTCCTTGCCAGAGGATCTTCCCTGTTTCTGCATCCCGAAGGTTCATCCAATTTCTGATTGGGAAGCAAATAAGGAAAACAAGCTATCTAAATCCCTAAATGCTGTGTGTAGTATTCTTTACTGAGCTAGGCTACTTCAGCTGAGTTTCACTCATGGTTTTGGATTCTCAGGAGGCCAAGGAAAAGAGAAGCTTTTTCCCTGAGAATAAATGAACAAACCGGCCCCTGACCAGAATGAATGCAACAAGACTTGTACAGCCACAGATTCAGTTTTCACTTTAGACTGAAGCTTGTTAACCTCATTTATTATTTTCCATTGCTTCTAAAGGATAAAGGCAGTGTCACTGTGCTGCAGAGAAGCAAGAACATTGCTAACAGTAACAGATAATTCTACACAAACAATTGCTGTTCTCCAGCATTTGAAAAACACTAGGAAAAGGAGTCCTTTCTACATAACATGATAAAAAGAGTAAAACGCAGTTGAGCTCCTTTTCTTAGCTTACAAAATATTAATATCAAGGCTTGTTCTATTGCTGTTGACCTCATAACTGTCACTCATGGGAATTCTTCAGCTGCTGAGGGCTAAGCAAAGAGAGATCTTCTCTTTCCACCCTCAGCAAGTGAGGCTGTGCCAGCCAGCTTTCAAAATGCCCAGATCTGTGAATTAGTCAATAGATCTATAGGCAAGTAGGAAATATTCATATTTCCAAAGGGACAGTTAATAATGATCTTAAGCACACCTTTGAAAAATCTCTCTCAGAGGGTAACTCAGACACTGACAGCTCAGAACAAGGAGCCTGCACACCTGCATGATGCCATCCTGAACAGGGACACAGCCATCCATAAGCCTCACGCCCTCCTGCTCCACAGCTCCTCAGGGTGGCTCCGAGGATTCACCAGTGTCAACACCAGAGACTGGACAGAGCAGGACCTGTGGGATGAGCCCACACAAACCAGAGCCTTCCCAGGAGCTCCCCCGGCTGCTTTATGGCAGTGCACCCTTTGTACTCACTACTGCCACAATAACTGCTCAAGGAACTGGCTGGGGAGGTGGACAGACAGAAGAGGGACAATATGGATCTTGACATGGGTATAAATAGGAGCTGTTGGAGATTTGCCTATTGAACTCATCCTCTAACACACAGTTTCCAGGCAGACTCACTCAAACTCATCACATTGATCACATTTTTCCAGAGCTCCCAGGAAGAATGCTTTAGCAAATTTTGCATTACAGGCAAACATTTGTTTTAAAATTATGTGTGTGGAGGAGGGGAAGGGAAGATGGCTGCTTCAGCAGAGATGTGAAGGGTCCTCCCCTTGCTGAAGGCTGGTCAGACATTCCATGTCCCACTGAAAGGACAAAGGGAATGTGTGCACAGGGTCTGTTCACACAAAACTTAGCAACAACTTGGAGCATGGGAAGAGGGAAGGAACATAGCGCAGCCTGCTCATGTCCTTCCAGGCCTGTTCCAAACACATTGTATCTACCACTTGTTCTGGGATTAAGGCAAAAGGGAAAGGGGCAGAACATGAAAAGCATCCTCTGAGGACCCCATATGGCACCTCTATATCCTAGCAGGAAGCTGCAAAGTGGAGCTCCCTCCCCAGCCAGCAACCCAAGGGAGACAGGGGCTGGCAGGGAAGTCAGAGAGAGAAAATGAACATCAGAATGGCAAGAAGAACCTGCAGCAGGGCTGGGCATTTCATGCAGTCCTGGCTGGAAAACTCAAAGTCCTCAGCCAACACAACCTGCAGGATGGAACTGCCCCAACTGTAATTTAAAATGCCAAAAAATCCACCAGTTTTCAATACATCTTCCCACACACAAACATACAAACTAGCCAGGGTGAAGCTATTTGCACAGAAAGCAGTGTGCCATCTATCAAAGGCCATGTATGAGGGGAAAATAACAAATGAGATAATCTGAGCATCTCACTGACAAACTCATTTATCTTCCACACACTCTGCCATGCAAATAGTCTTAACTATTAGCCAAGCAGTAATTTAGTAAATTGGGCACTTGATAACCAAATACCTGTACTACCTTTAAAAAATGGTCCCCTCACAAGTATTTACTTGCTATTTGTTCACTATCAATCAGTCAGGGTTATGAGATCCCAGGTTTGGCCACGGGCTGTTTAGTGCCAAACTGAGCACTAGCCAAGTTCCTCTGAACTGGAAATGAAACACTGACCAGGACAGCAAACCCAGCACTGCAAAGGGACTGATCCAGCCTCTCAACTGCTGTATCAATACTCTAATCAATGGATCATTCCTTACCATGACTTGCCTTGTCTTCCCATCCCTCTTCCCTTGTCAATTTTTGGAGCACTATAAAATCACATTTACCATTTTCAGAGGTATTATATTAGAATTGCCCTTCAGTGAGAAGCAGCCTGACAGCTTAATTATTACCCTTACTTGAAACACACAGTTATAGGGTGTTAGTGACCTACTATTTCTGGTGAGAGAAAACACTACTGTACACTACTGACCTCTTTAACTTCTCCCTACCAGGATTTCTCTCTCAATCCAGTCCAAGAAAGATGATACAACTTATGCTGCTGTGCTGAACAATGTTAACATTTAAAAGGTATGTTAACATTTGGGGTGTTGGACATCTATAAAGTGCTATCTGGCTTTATTTTGTTTATTGATGTTCCACTGTAGGAGTAAATCCATGCAGGACAGCTTGCCCCATGCTTTGTACTATGACTGTCAAATTCAAGACGAAGAATAAATAAAAAGCTCAAGGCTATATCCCTGCTGATGAGACCATGCCTCATGCATGCAGGAATGCATGCCACAGTTCCTAGAAAATATCTTGTATTTAAACAATCTGAACATTTCTAGCCTCTGTAAATTCCTTATCAAAGAAATAAAAGTTTAAGGTCAGTGTAGCCAAGGGCTTTCTGACCTTCACAAGTCCATGTACTGGTTCAGGGCATGTTTTTCCAACTTTGGCAAATGAGAAAACAAATCAACCTGCTAATCAGAGTGTATACAAAGAGTAAAAATATGTGGACCCAGACATATTTGAAGGGATCAGAATACACTAGCCAGTTCACAAGTTTTTTTCCCCAGTAACTATGCATTATTAAAAGGGAAGAACAAATCATTGCATCTTAAAAGCAAACACACACACACACACACACACACACACACACACACACACAGTCTCTTTCTACTGGAAAAACCACTTTGTGTACAAGAGGTTAATTGTTTTAAAAAAATTTTAAAAAGAAGCAGGCATCTGAAAAATGTTCAAGTCAAAACTGATATAATGTATAAAGCTTTAACAGAATTAAAAAAAAAAAAAAAAAAGAAAAGGCAAACCCCATCACAAGTGATTTCTTGACAAGGGAATACCTGACAAAGCAGCAGCTGTACTGCTTACCCAGTTAGCAGCTTATCACACTATTTCTATCATCTTGGGTAGGAAGGTTGGTACTAGGACATACCCTAGAGTGAAGAAAATGGAGATCTTGAACCAAACCCACACACACTATTATCTTCTAATGTGTTTAATTGGTTTAAGATTCTTCCACCCCAGCATGAGAGATATTGTTACTAAAAATAAAGAGCGCTCCACCTCCTGAGCAGCAGTGGAGACCTGCAGGCAGCATGACGAGGGCATTTTAAGCATTATTGAAAAGGAGAAAGTAAATTAATATTGGTTTAATACAATTACTCTTTTTGAAGAGGTTCGTGTTAAGCCACTTGACAGGGGTAACTAAGAGCAAGCAGGAAGTCAGGCAGTTCCAGCTTTGGGAAGTTTGTATATGTGGGGGGAAAAAAAAAGAACAGTAGTGTATTCCTAATTCAGTTTCTCACTCTTACACCAATGCATTTTCATTCACTTGGATTTTGGGGGCTTGGGGTTTTTGTTGTTTTTTTTTTTTTTTTTAAACGATGTCTGATTTAAGACTCAATAGATCAAATACTCTTCAATCCTGAAGGCAAGAAAGGATTAGGTAGAACAGAGAAGGAAGGGTGTACTGTTGATCTATTTATATTCCACCACCTATTGGGTCAGCAAAGTCTTACATAAAAGCTTTGGAGTAGCTGGAACTTGATTTGCTTTATATACATGACATGAATTACCTTCCTCACAGCCCTACTTTGCTTAGCCTGATGAAGGGAAATGGTTTGTATATTTCTAAATCCAAATCTTGCTTTCTTGAATACCTCTGATGTCAGAAGTTCTTTTGCTTTTGTATCTGTCATGGGTATCACTTGGTTCAAACAGATCAAAATGTACATCCTTATCTTTCAGTGCTTTAGCATTGCAGAAGATTGCCTTGTATTACCACACTTGTAATTAAGAGTAGCCTTGAAGGAAGAGAATGAGTACAAATAAAATTTATCATTAAAGTAGTATGGAATTAAAAAAAGTTCTGTCTCAGTCTCCCTGACTATTATGTGTATGTTTTAACGTTTAGCACTTCTTGAATATCTCAGAGGCTGTGGCAAACAGTAGGTGTCATGTCTTTTGTTAAAATGATCCATTTTTCATTTTATTCTTTGCTCTCTACACCATTCTAAAACCTCAGGAACTGCTGTACTCTTGCATTTCACAACAAAAACAAAGCTAATGTTCATAACCACTCCTAGAAGGAAGGTTTTTCATCATCCTTGCCAGCTTTTTTTTCCACATGAAATGCAACATTAAAAACAGTTCACTACCTGCCAGATGCAAACAGCATCTCAACAATTACACATTAATGAGACCTGTCCTCTGGGAGAAGGTGGAGCTCAAAGCCCTCAACAATTCAGACAACAATCTCTGTTGTAGGCCCAAAAAAGCTTCTGATCTGGACTCACCAACCTTCACTCCTGATCTTACATGGTCTGTCGTGAAAAGCAGACACAACCAGGCAGTTGTGACATGAGCAAGGCATATTACCTTACAGGCAAGTAAAGATCAAACTTTAGGGATTATATTTATATCAGACGTATTTTCCCAGAAGAATATTTGCATCTCAGTTGTTCAATCCAGTCCGAGGAACAAGGACCAATATAAATTATGCAAAGTAACTAGCAAACTGCAGGACTACAAAGCACACCACCTAAATGGGCTTATGCTTCTCCTCCACTCATGCCATTCATCCTGTGATCTTTGCCATCTTTAATCTCACTTTTTATTACAACTCCCAAATCCCTGTTCCACAGAACTCCTAATTGTGTGCTTAAATTTAAGCATATGCACAGACGTTCTGCTGATTCAGGTCCTTAAATTCATTCTGTTCACGCTCAAGAGAAATGCTGCTGTCTGCTGTTTAATAAACCACAAGTACACATGCTGGCAGTGTTCCTCCTAGCCTAAGGATGAAATTCAGTGCGAAATCCTATCTACTGAATGAGCATCCATCCATTCTGTGTACTAACAGGAATACCAACACACAAAAACTGGAAGTTATTCTTCAAACATTACTGGAGCCTTGGGGTATAGTACTGTCAACTTCTCCTGCTTTCCGAAAGCAGAACACTTTCTTGAGTTCCTGATTAGACAGAAAACATGCTATGACAGCTCTTAGAGGAGCAGAACTTTTTAAAAAACTCATCTATTATAAACCAACTTTCCTGGAGTGATGTACAGGATATGGGTTACTGTGCTTCTCCAAATGATGGGA
Source organism: Drymodes brunneopygia (assembly GCA_013400955.1). Lineage (NCBI taxonomy): Eukaryota > Metazoa > Chordata > Aves > Passeriformes > Petroicidae > Drymodes > Drymodes brunneopygia. The sequence goes on from VZTZ01036608.1 coordinate 53,364, forward strand.
GGTGCTGGGGTCAGGAAAGATGCTCCATTAAATTCTCAAATGGAAGGAAGCCAATTATTCCACCAAAGCACTCCTGGCACTCCTTCACTTGCTGTAAAAGAGCCTGCTTTCAGAGTCTCCTGTACAGAACAAATTGCTGTGCAACAGAAGCCAAGGAGATCCACAGATTAATGTGAACCACATGACAAAATGCAGCAAAAATCCCCTGCAACCAACAAAGTCATTTCACAGCAAATTATGTAATCAGAGGGATATATTTAACAGCTACAGCATCACGGCAAAAAGATCAACACAATATCATATACCTCTACTTTGTACTTCCCTTTATGTTTTCTGCCTTACATCTTTGTGTGCCTGTACAGATCTGGTATCACCACAATGAATTTCCATCCAACATCCATCAGACAGTTCTGGATTAAGCTGCTCTTGGCCCGTATTTGGAATGACAGTTACACAAGTTACTGCACACCATGCCAGCCTTACCTTATCTGTAATAGACTATGCTAAAAGGGCAGAAGTTAATATCTCTCCCTCCCACTCTGTTAAGTAGACAGAGCTCTGACCACTCCCACTGGGCAGTAGGGTGGTCCTGGAGTGAAGCTCCAGTAACTCCCTGCTGTGTGTCACATCCTCCCTGCACCTTGGGTGACCATTTTGAAGCTGAGCTATGTTCACACCAAGTATTTCCTGCTTGAACCTCGGAATACATTTCAACTTAGCAGGGCTCATGTTGAGGTACACTGCAAAAGCCTGCAACAAAACTGCAGCCTAGGTCAATTCACAGCCAGATCAGCTGCAATGGGATGCCAACAAACTGGAGAAGTACAGAACCTGTTTATCTCTACAAACATTGAAAATTAAATAAACCTATGTCCAACATTTGCTAATAGAAACTTTATCCAGTTAAACATCTGTGCCTTCAAATAGTTTAGGTTGAAAGACACAAATATTATTCAGTATTTTCATCGAAATGAACAACTAACATCCATCTCTACTCCACAGCATTCTAGTGACATCAGGTAGCAGAATAAGGCAGAGTTAAGTTAATGTTTAATTTTCACTGTTGGCAGTTAACTGTCTGAAAATATTCAGAGAGAAATCTCTCCAAATCTTAAATATTTAAATCAGAATTCATGACATCTATAGTAGTCTTAACAAAAGAAGGTACTTGTAAAATAACAACGAAGATGGAGAACTCCTAGACTCTGGAAGGAGAAGTGTCCAGCATGGGCAGGCAGGGTGAGAGAATGTATTTTGTTTCTTTGGTAATACCCATGAGTACTGCCAACTAAGCCAGGCTTCCATTTCACTGACTCTTCCTCTCTCCCTCAAACCAAAGGAGCAAAAAACAAATGGATGGACATTTTAAAGGAAAGATTTACAGACCTATTGAAGATGAAGCTAAGGGTCATCAGGAGGGAAAAGGGGAAAAATAATAAATTATAGTGGTTTGCAAACAGCTGAACAGGGATATAGACAAAAGCAACAACGTGTGACACTCCCAAGCAGCTCCTGCCTGCAGCAGATCTGGAGACTGCTCTGTTACCCCAGCACACCAGCAAAGGCTACAAGACAAGGCTCCTGGAGAGCATGCCAGTCACTCCTCTGGGAGCTAAGCTCAACCCAGAGAGACTAAACCACTTCTAATCTCAAAAAAAAAAAACCCCACACCCTAAGATTTGAGATCCCTAACAAAAAAATTAAAGTAAAACCTAAAAGGTACTTGTGGTACAATGTATACAATGTTGTTTAAAGCGGGAATAAGCTCCAAATCAAATCTACACACACATCACCAGCTTATGGAGCAGCTTCCCCTGTCAGAGGGAGCAAGCTGCCTTCTGTGTCAGATCTGTTTGCTACTACCAGAAACATGCTTTGTTTCCTCTAGAGACAGATGTTAAAATGGTTCCTAGAACCAGACAACAGTGCCAAAATAAAAGCAAGCTGAAGCAATGTGCTGATTTTATGCTGTTTTCTGCTGCCTGTGTTTTTCAGGCTTTTCTTCGGCTTATCTCAATAGCCTTGACAGAATTCCTTATACCAGTGCCTCAGCAGGAAAAACAACATGTGATCACATCTGGAGATTGCTTTACAATCTAAGTAGTAAAACAATCAATAACTTGGGAAAAACTCATTGTTCCTTACGGAACCAGGAATTGCACAAAGAAAATTATTTTCTCTTTTCCAGTGCAGTAATAATCAGCTCCTTCCATCTTCCCTGTATTTTAAATCACCTCAAAAATTAGCATGTTAGAAAAGCCTGAGCTTGTGCTAAGAACCCTTTGAATATTAACATAATTAATGTCATCAGTAATACTCTGAGTTTGCAGAAACAGCAGGTGAATCAATGGGAATGATATATTCATCTGAGAAAAGAATGTGACCTTTAAAATCCATAGGGCTTTATCAGAACATAATTTTAAAGTGGGTTGCTTGTAGCTCAGTGGAAAGAACAAAACTGAATGCAACTAGGGAGAAAGCTAACAGAGACACCATGTATACAAGAGAACCTAAAAATACAACTGAAACACTGAAAACTCCTTAGAAAAGATGCCTGGCCTATATCAAAAGGTAAGACAGGTTGCAGGACAGCTTAAGGAGCCACAATCAGAATGCTTAAAATTAAATTAAAGTCTTTAAATCCCAAAACAACTGGAATCAGTTTGTCCACTTTTTACTTTCAGCACATCAAACAAATTTCCTCTATGCAAGTGAACACTGAAAGTGATCCAGCAATTGAAATAACTTTATTTTGTCTTAACTACTTCAAAACATTTCTTCACAGCTGAACTATTATGGTAACATTTCAAGGTTCTCAGCAATAAGTGAACTAGAGGGAGTTTCATGGAAACAATCTATCAAGGGATGGATTCTGGTGCATAACTTCATTTTCATAGATAAGGTTGCAAGCTAGAAGCCCTCACAGGAATTCATCTCCCTGTAAATTGTTATGGACTATTGTTCTTTACAGAACTGATGTCACGACAGTCATGCAACAAAATCAGCTTTAATGGAATGAGGCATTTTAAACCTCAATATGCCTCTTTATTTTATACAATTATTCAACAGTTTTAAAATATGCATTATATTGGCTTGCTTATAAAAGAAAGCTTGGATTGATTTCATGTCAATTTTGCAACACTGAAGAATTGGATTTTTTTATGTCTAAAAGGATCTTCACACTTCCCCATATTGAAAGGGCACAGACCTGAGCAGAGGAACAATGACTTCTTTGACCAAATTTTAAAAAGGGATAAACATGGCTGCCCAGCTGGCATTTTCATACAGTTCCACTTGAATGACCTGTAGCCTTGTGTGAAAAGTGGAGAAAGAGCAAACCTAAAAGGCTCTAAAGAGGCAGTTTTATCAGCACTGCTTGTGGCCAGTCTATGCCTTTGTTCCTTGAAGGTCTCTGCAATAATTTCTCTATTGAGCAAAGTGATGTTTATTGAGAATGGCAAAGCTGAGCATCAGCAGGTCCCCCCGCTGTTCCGTTTATCCATCCAACTCCAAGCAGTATCTCGGGCTGAATGTGTCCCCCTGGTAAAATAAGCAACTGACAGCACAGAAAGTCTCCATGACTTCCAACTGCCTGTGCTTATGTAGTGACTGTGTGCTTTTTTTCCCCATTAATGTTTAATTTCTTTTTTCTCTCTTTCATTTCATGTCTCTTCTTACAGAGCTCTCTAGCACACCAGCCTATTGAGCTCCAAACACTACTTCTGATAGTGCACAGATTTATCAGGTTCATGTATTTTAGAAGACTATGTAATTTACTGGAGGCATTAATATATTATGCACTCCTAAGAACAGATATGTAGATTAGAAACTGGTGAGAGATTTGGCTTTCACACGAACTGTGCTAGCAGTTAGCACAGCTTCACATTGTCATTGTCACCTACCAAGGGCTGCTCCAGACAGGAGGCAAACCCTATCAATTACCTGGAGAGACAGGATGCCCCCCTGAACAGGCAACACAGTACAGCTTAGTGATCAATAACTTAAACCACACCTAGTGCTATATTGTGCTTCAAAAACTCAACTCATTTTCTCAAAGTAGCTTTTTAATAACTGCCTATTGTAGAGTCTGGGAAATAAGCATGAAGACTTGCCCACAGCCACACAATGAATCAGTAAGAGAAGAGGAAAGACATCTCAGGAGGTGTTTGGCTTCAAGACTTGTGTTTCAACAGACACTACTGCCTCTCTCTTTAGGCAGCCAGGAACTGTGCTCCCTGGCTGATGGAAACTCTTATTGTAACTTGGAGTGACTGCAGCAGCACAGATTGCTGCAATCACGCTGTGGGGTGGGTGCCAGTGGTTTCCTTCACTCTGTTTCTCTTGCTTTTGTTGATTTCTCAGTCACCCTATCTCAAAAGCAGGGTGGTTCTGAATCACTGCCAAGCATTACTAATGGAAGTGGGGAGCAGGAAGGAAATAAAGAGGACTGCTTGCAGAATTAGAAGGACTTTTTAGTGTCTAAATGCCATATTAAAGTAGGGCAGCAAAATGGCTGTATTGCCTCTGACAACAGAAGCAAAATGGTTCTAAACTAGAAAAATGTGTAAGCCTCTGAAACTTATCAATGATATTCTTTAAGACAACTTAAAAAACCATCAGAAATACAAAATAGGAAAGTCATAGGGGAAAATACAGCACTTGTTCCTCCCTTAGTTCATGTTAACGACACTCAAGTATATTTTGAACTCAAAGTGCTTCAATGAATTCAGTGTAAAGGTCATACTCAACATCAGAGGTTGTTTTTTGCTGATTTAAGGCAAGTAGCCACCTAAGCCAAAAAAACCCCCACCACTCTAAAAACTAGTGATGCCGCTGATACAAAGTTTCTAACATGTTTTAATAGACAAGGTTTCCTTCCACATTTCATTAGGTGTAAAATAGAGCACAGTGAATGAGTAGAAACACATCACTTTTCCATGTATTCAAATTGTCCTCAAAAGTGCCAGCTCCAGGAACTGCAGCAATAATTTTGTAGAAGGCAGTCAGCAGTAAATCTGAAAGGACAAAGTCTTGGGACAAATGCTATGGCTGTTCACTGCTGGCAGGGACAGGCAGGCTCCATTTTGTACAAAGAGACCATCAATTTTGCACTGAATGACATCCACAGAGGACTATGAGTCTAAAGGACTCTTAGAGATGCACCAATATAAACACATTTTGCTTAAGTCCAAACAGCCTGGTGCCACCTTCACTCCATCAGCACCCTCAAGTCAGACTCCTTGAACATGGGATGGCAGTGGTCGAGTAATTAAATTTTAGAGAAATTTCCAAGTCTTGAAGCTTTTTGGTTAAAATACTAAAAATAAACTCCATGCCAGGCAGAGCTGTGCTTTCAGAACAAATGCCACCTGACCAGCTCTACAAGAATCCCCAAATGGCCCTGTGACACCGAGATACTCCCCTGCACTGCACTGTAATGGAACTATATTTTGGGATTAGTTGTTTCTGTATCCACTAAAGCTTCCCAGAGTTGGACTGCAAGCAGTCACTGTGTGGAAATGTCCACCCTGCCGCATCCTGCCTTGTTTCCTTTTTTCATTACATTCTTTCAGAGTCTATTTGGATCAGAGGAGGACAAAGACTGAGCACAGTGCTGGAATAAAAAAAACTTCTGGAAAAAAGCAGTAAGTTCCAGGAGCAAGCTTTTCCTAACTTAACTTTGCTTCAAAAACTTTCCAGTAGTTCCAGCCTCACCAGATCCTGCTGAGTATGGGCACAGACTCATTTTTCACTCATTCTTGTGCAATGCACAATTCTTTTATGCAATTTATTATCACAAAGAATAGAATATTTTAGTGGGAAGTCTTTCAAATCTTAGCTATCTACCTGTCACTGAACTCCTAAACACTGGGCTCCATTCTTTCTTTGCCATGAAGAACCATGTATTTGTTTTTTTGGATCTCTTCCATTTGTGAAGGCTGTCTGAACATCTGACAGCCCTGTTGCCCCACCCAGGCCAGTTCCAAGGAGAAGCAACAGACCTGTCTAACAGCCACACACTGTGACTCTGTCCCTGGCACCTGGAGACACAGAATCAGCCTGGACAGATCTGTCTGCCACTGCCCAGATTAACTCTGGTGCACAGGTCAGGAATCCAGGCTAATGTTAATGGGATGGGGCTGCACACAGCCAGCCCAGACAGAGCAGAACTTCAAGTGCTCAAGTTCCGTACTGAACCTCACTGAGCTTCTTTGCCCTCTGGGAGCCATTGTCCTTGTCTGCTTTCTCCACCAGAGGAGTAACTTGTAAAAAATACTGGCTACTGAGTTGCACAACGAGGTAAAACAACATTTCAGAAGCCCATGCAAACATACTTAGCAGAGCCTCAAATGAGCTGATTAGATACTCTGCAAAATGGGAACTGAGTTTTACTTAGGAGAAACAAGTCTATGGGGAAGGCAGTTTGTGTGGAGTGCATTTTAGTTCAACCAAGATGAGCTGCTTGGCTTTCTAGCACTCGTTCTATTTATTCCCCTACTCCAATCTTCTCAGTGTGACGTCTTTAACGAGGAGATCACAACATCCCCTATACTGGCCAGGAAGATTAAATAACATACAGACACACACACAGAGCTAGAAAGCAAGAGTCGTTGAGATTTAACTCAAAATCTATGCTGGTTTGCCACAGAGATTTGACATTTAAATGACTGAATAATGTTAATCCTCCACTAATATTAGACTGCTGTTATGAGGTATTACAGGATAAACCCAAGCCATTTTCTTTTGAAAATGTATTTCTTTATCACTATATAAAAGATGTCTGCTGATTTCCCCCTGGGAATTTTCTGTTCCTGGGAGATATGAATTTAATGTTGGACTTGCCCATGCCTAGGTGGCACTAGACCACAAAACAGGGAGCAAGGGCTTTGTTTTTCATTTTCATAAAGCTCAATAAATACACTATTCACTACTAAAATATCAGCTGATACACAATCAGAGCAAAGTCCATCTATTTTTTAAATTACCTGTGCCAGATTCTGTAGTATTTCTTTACAAGGTTCATTGAAATAACAAGGATCCGAAGAACACAACAGAGGTAATTAACCTCTAATTTCTATGAGCACATTTATAAAAGACTGCTTTGGGGTGAGAAGCAGGAAGAGAGAAAAGATCACAGTTGAAATAAAAAGAGAAAATTTTTCTTTTGTCAGTAGTCTGGCCATACTACAAAGCAAGTACAGACCACAGCAATAATTTTTTTTAAATACAAAAATAACCAACAATCTTAGCTAGAAGTACATAGCTGAATCCTCAGATTTGTGGCAATTCAATAAGTCTGCTTTAATTGCTCATTTTCTATCTGTTTCTATTGTAAGACAAACAAAGATGCCATTGAGGATGCATCTCCCCTGATAAGGCAATCAGAACATGAGCCTGCAATTACAGTAATACTTTGCATAAAGGCTTCCCTTATTAATCCAAAAGAGCTCTATTTCAAACCCCACTATTTTACCAGGCTGCCATTCTCAATAGTGGAAAAATTCTTCTGTATTTTTTGTGCCTGAATTCCAAGCAACTCAACTGGGCTTCTTCTCTGTAGAGAGCCTTTATTTGTACCATTTCCAAGGATAAAAAAGGCACGGTATAGTGGCACCGCTGAATGTCCAGCAGTTCAACAACATCAGGTTCTTCCCACTGTTCCTTTGGGCTGCTGCCCATGTCAGAGATCAGCACCATGTAGTTCACACACACAGGATGCTCGTACTACCCAGACACCTATGTTTGTAAAGCCTCCTATTAATCATTCCTGTACTGCCATAAATTAACATTAAGTAGGTGATTAGTGTGTTAGTAACCAACAGCCCTGCTAGCTTGGTCACCTCTCAGGTGGGTACTGTTAACTCAAGAATTATATTGTAATTTCTGTTGGCAAAAAATATTGTACAAACAACAAATATACATTCCATCCTTTAATGGAATTCTTTTTCTCACTCTTCATGAAACAAAACCCAAACAATCCCCCACATTTAGTATAAGACATGACAATTCAACAAATAGAACTGTATTAGCCAGGACTATGCAACAGGTCCTTGGACATCAAATTTAGGAACCAGGAGGAACTGTGATTTTTAAAAATCTTCTTCAGCAGAAGACTGGCTAGGACAGAGCCAAGGAGTACAGATTTTGTACATTTGAAAGACTTGTTATATCTGTTTAACTGCTCAAAGACTGGAAGAGGCTACAAGAACATTACACTATTACTGGGGAGAGATCCTTTCTGAGCTGCCCTTAAAACAACACTCCATACACAAGAGTGCAGATATCCTTAACTCTGGATATACAAACAACTGCAGCTACCACAGTTTTCAAGAGCCATCATTTTAAGGGATTCCAATGACACTTTGTTGTTCTCCAGCAATCTTAAATAACTGGTGAATGTTTGGTACATGAAAGGAGGCACCTTTCATACCAAGAGCTGTTTACCCGCATCTTTCACATGAAGGACAGATGGTTGTCCCTACAGAGAAAGTTCTGCCCTTGACTTTTTACATTTCTGATACAAAGCTGCTTTTGTTTGGTCTCTTGCTCTTCCAGGGAATCAGGAAAGAGCAGAAATAAAACTGTGTTTGAGAGCATACTTTAACTTGTGCTGCTGAGAACAGAAACTAGGCCAGGGGAGATTTCAGTGTTGCTGTCAAGTGGGGTTTCCACCTATACAGAACAAAGCAAAAAAATCACGACTGAAAAAGACTTTGTAAAAACATTTAGGAAAAATCTGTAGCTCAGTCTTCAGACAGACATGTCTCAATTTCAGAGAGGTCTGTAAAAGTGGAAGAATTCATTTGTGCAAAGGACTTCAGGGACTCAGGGATTTTTATTTGGCCATGGAAACTTCAGGCTGTGTGTTAGAACTCCAAATCCTCCCCATCAGATCAATAAAGCCTGCAGTCACTATGTCTAATAGCTCCTGCCTTCCAGGAAATGAGCTTGTGAGCTTCATTCTGATTGTTAAAAGGCAGGTGTTCACACCACCAAAATCAACTGTAAAGGGAGCAGTTAAGAGACTCTTGTTGGCAGTCTCAAGAGAAGGCAGGAATAAAAGGTCAAGCACTGGATTTCTCTTGCATTCACACACTGATTCTGTCTGAACTCCCCCTACTGAACACCTTTTCAACACGTTAATTTTTAAACAGTCTCTTTCTCTGGCAATCGAATTAACTGGGAATTTGTCACTGCACTGGAGTCAATCCAGATTAATGCACAAGAGTGAATTTAGACTTCAGCTAACTATCCCTTATTTAACCTTTGCCTGAATGCTCTTATTCTACACCAAGAGGGTCCAATTCCACAGCTTTGAAGTGACTTGGAACTGGACACATTCAACCCAGGGATAAAGGTATGCACAGTGGGGAAATCAAGCAGAAATGGTTACACAAGTGTAAATTTTAAGCACATGAATAATGCGGTTTTACCTAGATCAGAGCTTTTTCCAACAACACAGCCACCCTTTCTTCGACACTGGGAAGAAAAGTACAGACAGTGCTTTACCCAGTGCCGTACATTTACACCATGTAGCTACATCCATTCAAGAACTCCTGGCACCAACAAATTCCATATTGCCCAAGCCAGCTGGCATAAAGATGGCATGTATACCCTCAAGGTGAGATTACAGCTCTGTGTCCGGTTCAGAAAAATAGCCCAGACAATTGAACTTCCTTTTCCAGGTGGGCTCATTTGCCCTTCCTCACAAGTAATGCTAGAGAAAAAGACAAAAATGAATGATATCCCAAAAAAATCCTCTTAGCTTTGAAAGCAAATGCCAATTGCAGCCTTCAGGGGACAAGTGCTATTGCAGCAGCACATCTGGTAATTAGTCTATAAGGGTTTCTGTTTATGACAAGAGTGAAAACTAACTACTGCAGCAGAAGTAATACTGGCTGAACACAGACCTGCTGTTTTGTTCAGTCTCCCAGCTGTGCCCAGTGGATCTGAGCTGGCAGGAATGTGATGCTAAAGTTGGAAGGGCAAAAGTCACTCAGTTCTCCTAAAAGTGGTTTACTCAAAACACTTGATACTGTTTTTGAACCTCTGCATCTTTAACTGCCCCACAGTATCTCACACAGAGCATATCCCTCACTGTTCCAGTCCAGAGTTGTTCTGTAATCAGGGATGCATTTAGAGATCAACACAAGTTCTCTGGGACAACAACACAATATCCTTGAAATTAATTACAGAAGGGGATTTAATCTTATTGAGATTTTATATAAAACAGCATTTAGCCCTGGCACTCACATTCTACACATAATAAACAAAATAAAAATTCAAATTAGCCAAAGAAACAGCTACTACAAGCACTTTCATAAAGTCCACAATGACAAATGCCAATCTCCTATTTGCTGACACAGCACAGCAGAGGAACAAGCCACACTTTTCCTGGCATTAGCTTAAATGATTCCTTGGATATACAATCCCTGTGGATAGTATTGGCCCGAATGTCACTGGAGCTACAAATACTTCAGTTTTGCTTGTTGTTTTTTTTAACTTGGACTATGTCTGCATGAGAAGTGGGCTGCTTTAGCTTTGCAAACTGTACAACCCTCACAGCCAGAAAAGTTGACTAAACAAGAAGAGCATCCTCACTGCCAGTTACCCCGTTTTTCCAGGCAGAAATGGGCAGAAAATGATTGTGGACACCCTCAACGCCAAGCTGAGTGAGTCAGTAAGGATGTGAATAGGTGGATGTCAGTGGCCCCCTAGACTCAGAGGACAAGACCAAAGTGAGAATCTGATATAATTATTTAATGGGTAAGAGAAAGAAAAGTCATGGATCTGAGACACTGAAGTGGTTTTATCTCTGGAATACTATGCAGGCAGGATTACGTGCTGCAATACAGATCAAACAATTTTTGGTTTTCCACTTAAAACTGACAGGACTACAATTATTCAAGGAAAACAAGTTCATTATCTTGTCTCTTCTGAGGAAGGGAGGAAAACTTAGAGCGTACAGACCAAGTGAAGAATGAAAGCAAAATGAAAATACAGTCAGGAAGGAATGATTGGCAGTTGCAGGAGGAAACTAATCTTGTAAATGGACCAGAGGCTGCTCAAAGCAGACGCAGAGAGGAGGAATAAAGGGGGATTTAAGCAGATTGAAGCAGAACTCTCAAGAAACAAGGACTCCGTATCAGAAATGCTGTGCTTTTTAAGGAATCTCCAGAATATGAGAAGTGTTTCAATTGACAAGTAGTCCACTAGTGTGGACTAGTGATGTGACAATTTAACCATCCCAACATTTTACACAGTGTTCAACAGTATGGCAGTCTGAAAAGAGAGAGAGCTGTTCGGAAAAGCACTACAGCAAAATACGGAAAGTACAAGGAAACAATTTAATTCCAAACCAACTGAGAGGAGGTAAAATATGTCCTCTCCAAAATTATTTTGTTCTGAATGCTGTGCTTTGATCAACCTCTACAGCTCCAGTAATATGACCTACAATGATGTGAACCTCTGAGCATGTCACTAGGATCACCATGACCTGGAAGATGGAGGGTCTGTGCCCAAACCAGCATCACTCTGCTTTAGCACACATTGGAATTTAAAAAAAAAAAAACCAACACATTATTGCAGGGACAGAGTAATGAAACCTCCACTGAAATGACAAAAAAAACCAATGACCTCTATTATTCTACTCTGTTTCCAAGCAGCTCTTAAAGTTTTCACTGTCAATAAAATCTACTTATACTAAGGTTTTTAAAATTTTATTATTTTAACATGCTTGTAGATGTATGTTAAATTTTCAGAATATATGAAATCAGATTTTTGCAATTTCAATAAAAATCTATTAATATCTTTTTCAGCTCAAGCAATGGAATATCTTATTTCTGCTGTGAAAAAGGACAATGCATAAATACAATTAGCTGTAATTCACAAGTTGATTCTTTCAATATAGGTATTAAAAATAAGAAAATAAAAATTTACTTTTTGAAAAGCTAGACTTCCAGCAGATACAAATATTATGTTTATAAAATATTATTTTGGTGTTTCAAAATGTGGACTTCATAAGCATTTATGTTAAGGTGAATGCTAACATGGACAAGTTATACACAAAAAGCTGAAAAACTGCCACAATCACCATTATCTACACCCTTTACATTAAAATATAGTCCTTTTTTATTTGAATTTGCACCTTTCCAAACATTCTACTGCCTCATTCAGTGCATTTCCTATTTCAGAACCAGCAACACTAGGAATGATGTAGACAATGTTACTAAGAAGAAAAACAAGGCACTGTTTTATCAGTGCAAACAAATACAAGAGAACCATCATGAACTGTGAAACATCTTCAGCTGGCCACTGGCAGAGCTGTTGTTATATGAGAAAGAGAACCTTAAAGAGGGCAGCGTGGCTGGGGGATCAGCAGGAGGGGTTTGTGCTACAGCTGCCTGGTTAATGCCTCTGCTCTAATTTGTGTAGATGGGGAGAAGGTGGTCACAGAGGGATTGCCAGTGGTGAGAGGAAAGGAACTTATTCCAGAGGCAGACTGAAAGATGCTTGGAAAACCAGGGAACCAGCGTTTCTTACCTCCTAAGAAACTAACCCTTAAGGTCAGCGTGGTAGTAGTATAATGCAGTTCCCTTTGAAGGAATTACAGGGGGAAGCACATAAAAGAATTCCTTTCTGAAGCTGTTTAAATACTGCACTTTTATGGCAACAATACAACTGTAATGATGCCTTGTGGATTAATGAGGGTTCCATAAATGAACAGCCCAAACTGGATTGAGAAATTTACTGGCTTCTCTGTCTCTTTCTGAAAAGAGTATTTAAAAAATAACATGCATTTGCTCTCCAAGGATGCATGGGGTTTTTAGCCAATGATTTCCTCTGCCTGGTACACTGAGAGCTGCAGAGCATAGAGCCTCTAATGGTACTTGCTGCGTGGTTCCAGACCCTGTTTGGGACTTTGTCTGATGACCAGGCAGTAACTTGTCACACAGCACAGTTAATGCTAAAGATTCTTGCACAGGTCAAGGGCAAAGATAAAATTACTACCTTACTGAGGTCATCTCAAACACATTTCTCTTAAAAGAAATTATGTGACCACAGACTTAGCAATGTGAAGCTGAAATGCTCAACTAATAATGCTAAGCTAGGTTTTTAAAATTGGTGCTGGATAACTAAACATGGTGAGAAGCCTCCTCAGGTAAGGTGGTGCTGAGTGTTAGAGAACACAGCACAAGGCTGCACTGAGTTCAACTCATCTGAGGCTGTGGGCATAACATTCAACAACAGCAGTGGCTGGTGAGGACTCTGCTTACAGTCCTCCCCAGCTGCTTCTTACTTTCTCCCTCAAACTGAACAGCTGAGCTGGTGGTAAAACTGCCAACCAGCACAAGTCCTGCTCCTCAGCCTGCTGCTGACAGCATTTAAGCCAGTATGCAGGAGGCTGCAGAGCTCAGGTGAGCAGCTTGGCTAGTGACTCTGAAAATGAGGCAACAAGCAGCTGGGGATGGTAACCCTTGCTTTGCACAGCTGCTGTGACAGAAGCATGGAGCAAGAAGAATGCAAGAGCAGGTATTTTTTGGACGTCCTCTTTGCTCAGAAGCAGTATGCCACTTCCTGGAATGAGCTGTTTTTAAATTTCACTTAAAGGCTATTAAGGTTCAAGCAAAATAAAAAACAGAAGGACATTTCTCCTCTTCATTTCAGCTTCTGGGAAAGAAAGTAACTTTACTAGAGAAACAGTGAAATCTTAAGTTGGACTGTAACTGACAGGCCAGTATTTTAACACACTGAAGTCTACTCTGAAGAGTTAAACTGTAAGTGAAATGCCTAAAGTAACTTCAGAAGATTCCACCTGTGTTAAAGGCTGGTAGGTATTTCTTGGTGTCCAGTTTCCAGATGGGTTGTCTATTTCACCACATAGCATACATTAATGAGGACAATGGCTGTTCCTCTACCTTCTCTCTCTGCAAAACTCTTCCTTCAAGAGCAGTTGAGGGTGCTGCAGAACCCCCTTAAGCAGAGTTAGCAACAGTTCGTGCCAACACCTGAATCAAAACTGAGTCCCCCTCAGTGAGGGTTTCTGTAAGAATTTTCCCATACACAAAATTTTTATTTAAAGGCATGCAAACAGCCAGGGCTTTCCCATTGCCTCTTAAAATACAACTTCCTTTGACCTTCCAAACCAAAGTGACTTGACATCAACACTCTGCTTCTTCAGCAGGCTGTCCCTGATCAGAAGTTTCTCACACTTAAAACATCAGATGAACTCTTGGTTCCAAGCATGCGTAGCCTTCCTTCTCAAAAGACTTAAATTAGGTCATGTGAAAAGAAGTAAAGAGGCATGCAGGCAATCTGCTTTCATTGATGAGCAAAGTATATGATCTTCCCCACTTTCTTGATAAATAAGAGAAGATGGATATAATTAGCTGTCCCAAGGACCAAATAAGCTTCTGACTTGCTACAGAGTAGATGAAGGTTATGTGAAGTGTAGCATACAGACCAACCCATATAGTCCTCCGTAGAATTACTAAGTATAATACACTCTCAATCTCTAATGGAAGACTATTGCTCTAAGTCACAATCCTTTTGATACAGCAGTAGATAACTTTAATAACACTATTCTTTTATGCACTGCTATCCCAAAGGCTGACTGAAAATTTTTAAAAAATTATTTTCCTTTCTCCTTTTACCTAAGCCTGCCATTCTCCCAGAAGAATGTTGCCTGAAATTCTAGTCATGAACATGATCAACTCAAAGCCTCACTCATGACTGAACAAATCTGATACTGCTTCCCTTAAGTCTCTTCTATACATAACATTTCTGTCACAGTGAGAACTCTGTTCAGGAGAAATGTGACAATGAAATCTCAAGTTCATAATCATAACCGAAAATCCTGGCTGTCAACTGGAATTTAGCAATGTGCAGTTGAGATCTGGTTCCTAAGAGAGCCTTGGTTGCTGTCAGGTGTCTTCTAGACAGAGCCTCCCAGTAGTCCTACTGTGTCTGCTTGGGCATGAGGCCAAATGGCTTTGGAAACCACACAGTAATGCCCAATGAGTGTAAGGGGATACTCCCTCAAACTGCTCGGGGAGTGATGCTACATAGATGAAAATCTGCTTCTGTGAGTGCTCCTGATGCAGTCTCAGGACAAAAAGGCAGCACTTGAGAAAAGCTTTTAATATTCAGTGGTTGCTACTGCAATTTATTGCACATCTAGAATAAACGTATGACATGCTCCTTAAGATGTGAGAGCAACAGATGTGCAAAAATCACCCTTCGTATGCCTAAATAACTAAATTTTATAAACTCTGCTATACGAATATGCAGGAAAAAAAGGACAAAATTCAGTATTCCCAGGTGAACCTTGATAGACCATGATGTTTTCTGTACCTGGGAATGTAGCATACCTCCTACTTCTATACAAATGTTGACTACTAGATGTAAGTGAAGCACATTTATCTTTAATAGAGGTTCTGAGCTCAAATTTGAAGTTGCCTTAATTTCCCAACTTAGAGAAATAGAAGAGGCTTATCTCACATAAATGTAAGATATGTATTAGCCTGATATCTCACAAATTTCATGTAAAATTTTGACTCAACGTTCTTTCTGGGATCAGCCTAAATTCAGAGATAAATGTGTAAGAACAAGTCAAATCAGCTTCCACACTAAGGCTGCTTTAGCTAACAAAAAACTTTTTTTTGCTGGAGACACAGGAGCCTCATCAGATGTCTATATTAAAAAAACCCTCCTCTGAACAGCATCTGTTTAATTTGAGGATTTTTGGATACCTCCCCTGCTTCTCTGTATCTGTGTAAGCTTGGCTTTTATCCTATATGTTGGCTGCAAAGATGCGGGGAGGGGGGAAGAAGCTCTACCAGTTCTCACTTGATGGATTAAATTACTATCTTCTGTTCTGTGGAAATTCAAATACTGTAACAACAGCTGAAGTATAAGGCACCAGTGACTTCCAAGGATGCAAAGAGTAACTGATATCTTAATATGATACAAAGGAAACAAGGGGAAATAATTTTGCTAATGACAGCTGCATTATTTTAAGTACTTCATTAGATTGGCACTAAGCAAGCAATTAAAAATACTGAAACCATAATTCCAGCAAAATGCTGGATGGGTAGGCTTTGGAGAGATCAAAGGATAAATCTTAGACATAAATTTGTAACTACAAAGTGCTAAAGTAATATTGCAGATTAAAAAGAAAAACCTGAACTCCAGTGTCAACTTACACTTTTAAGTTGATGTCAGATGTATTCTCTGTGGCACCTGGCAACTCATTTGTATCCTGTGATGCCCTTTCCACTGTCATGGGCCCAAAGTCCCACTTCCAACACTACACAGGGATTGCATTAAATCTGACAAGTAGACAACTGTCTGTAGCTCAGATATCAAGTTAATGCAAATCACGGGTTAAGCAGAGTTTAAATATTTAACTTTTTTCATGAAAGTTAACAAGGGGAGGACACGAAGTTTTTGGTGCTCACTCAGGAACTAGACAGGTAAAATCAAACCTGGTTAAATTGCTCTTGCTTTATTTGCAGATGTGCCACATGACTCAATCATAAGAAACACAGTGACTCTGTGTTTAGCATGCCAGAACTGGAGATCACTGCATTGTGCAGAATTTCTGTCAATGCTGGAAATAATTCTGATATGGTAAAGGTACCTTGACTACTATGACATTCAACTGCCAACTACAACCTGCCTAAAGCTTCTTTGTGAAACTCTGGTCTCTGAAACAAAGATCTCTCAATGCCGCCAGGGTGGGAACTTGTTCCAGTCAGACTAACTGGGAATGTGGACAACTCTTGCTCGTAAAGTATTTTAAGTTTTGTAGAAAGTAAGAGGGTTCAGAAAACCAGAAATACGGATGAGGGAGAACAAACTCATGTTTTCTAGGGTGTTTTAAAATCGTATTAGAGCAAGCCACATGCACATTCTGCTTTGGGTCTCTACAGAGTACATGTCCCAGCTTCTGGGCAGTCCTGTTCCTTCTTTTGGCTGGCCAGTGTCTCATTTTAACCCACGAATTTGATGGTTCATCTTTCTATTCCATTGCAAGGAGTATAACAGAGTGAGATCTGAGGAAGTGCACAGAGGAAACCACAAAACCAAGGGGAATACTTAAGCCAATTAAAGCTGCTACCTTGCTAGTTTTGTAAACACAGCAGCAGGTAAGCATTTCAAGTGAATAAGCTGCCAAACATCTACCATGAAATTGGAAACTCATTTCAATGTTGCTTCCAATTAGATGTCTCAGCTTTGGAATGCTGCATCAAACGAGTTCAAAACTTCAGCGACTGTTCTGGGAATTGATGGACAAAACTGTCATTGACTTCAGTTCCTGTGTGTACAGCAGACCAGGCTGAAGTTGGAAGTGGAAGTTTCCCTTTCTGGAGAGTAATACAAAGTTCATAGATACTCCTAGTGATTCTGGTATATTTTCACTACAGCTCTACCCATCTTTCTAAGACGATAATGCTCTGCTAGAAAGACTTCCTAGGCAGAAAAACAATGGTGAGAATAAAGCTGAAAAAAGCTCTGGGAGCTAGGAAGATGTTGCACAGGGAACTTTGAGGACTGTAGAAAAGTAGGCCAGCCTTTGACATGAGAAGTTTTGCCTGCAAGTGTTGGAGTGCTTGAGCTACAGGTGTATGTTTACACTGACCACAAACACGAGTTTCATAACTCTGTAATTGTTCTGGAATTAATACTGTCTGTTAATATTGTCTCTTCCTGCTTATGTTCACCATACTGCTTTGTTTCAGGAGATTTCTGAAGCATAGGCTACTGCACAGCCTCAAAATGAAGTTGATGGAAAAACTTATCCTAAACTGATAAACAGCTACAGGACAATTAATACTATAGAGATTCTGATGTCTCCTCTATACAGAAGCAAACAAATAGGGGATATCTTGTTTGACTTGTAAGATTTAAAGTAGAAAGCAGATGTCCTAACTCCTGTGTTGAGGCAAGACAAGACACTTTAACCATTCTGAGAATCAATTGACTCATTTAGGTTTTCTCCTCCTTGCTGTTCTGACTGAAACCTCACAGAAAGAAGTGCTTAAAGAAGTTGGACTGTGGTCCCTGAGTTGGATGTGAATCTGCTGTTGCAAACTATGACTGGATATTTCTAATCTACAGCATAGATACTTTAAAAATACAGCTAAACCAAACTAAACAGGGTAACTATCTACAGCATCCTTATTCTAGTGCATTTTAAAAAAAATAATTCTGTGCTAGTTCATCTCAGAACAAAGGTAAACAGGCAATCCACAAATTGTTGAGGGGGAGCCATCAAAATAAAACAACCCTGAACTTTGACTGTTGGAGAATTATATCACTGGTGTTACTTTCTTTTGATAAAGTATGCTAAATACATACATTTAATAGTACATAATAAAGATAAAATGACAGAGCAAAATCTGAAGAATGTGTTGAAAGGGTGAGGGTCAAGTAAAATGCCCTTCTGTAGCTTGACAGAGTAACTGTCTCATCTTCCAGAGGAAAAAAAAAAGGCATAATCTAATTTCATGCACTTGAGATCACAGGACCAGATGTGCATAAATACTTGCAGAAATAAGACTTGGCTAACACTTCACAGGAATGGATCTTCAGTTACCAACTGGACTGATGTTGCTTATAGCCAAACAAGTCCATTTTCATAGCACTAAACTACCTGCAGATATTATGCTGGGTGTAACAACTGATGTTCAGGCAAGTGTCTTCAGAACAGTTTGTTGATGAACACACAAGCTCTATTAGCAAATATTGTCCCTGAACAAGTGACAAGCTCTGTTTGTTGTCTGCTTTCAAAATTTTTCTGCACCATATTTACCAGACTGTTAGTGTTCGATTTTAACTGATGCCATAAAAATTGTTAAGACAAGTGTAATAAAGTATAATATTCTCATTTTCCTGCAAGCATCAAATATATTTCCCTTGGTTTTAATATTTTTAAAATAGCAAAATCCACGAGAAGTGGTAATAAATGTTCCTGGCTTGAATTTTGGGACATTAGTCATAACATGCTTCTGCACTAGTGTCATAGAGGAAGGAAAACCTATCTTTGCACTGAAATTAGAGGGTAGATTTAGGCTATAATTTAATTTCCACATGCCCAATCATCCTGCATGCCCCAATGAGTAGAAAAGCTTGTAATTAACCCCTTCTCAGGAACCACAAGTAAACAGAATTGTTTGAGGAAACTCTGATTACTCAATGTGAACTGGACTTCCAGCTAGAGTGTCTGCTGTTGTGTTAAAGATAGCAATTACTTTGGAAGCCTGCTTCCTCAGTGATGCTTCTGGCCCTAGCAACTGTTCTTGCCTCCCAAGGAATCCCCTGCACACAGCCCCTGGGTGCAATGCCCTGTTCCTCTCTTGTGCTAGAAGCAAGTTCAGTTTCAAGTGCCAAGTTTGCAGGATGTCCTGAAGTTGGTGGAGTTGAAGCAGAGAAGAAAATTTTCAGGTACTCAAAGTAAAAACTGAACAGTTTTTCAGAACAGTTTTCTCTTTTCCTTTCTATTAATTAAATGGGGACATGCAGCAATAGGGTGGGTGAAAGATACAGCATCTCTAAAAAGCAATTTTCTCTGGAACAGACACCTGCCCTTGGACAAGGGATGGGAAGTCTGAGTTGATGTTTCCCTTACAGGGAGTGTGGCCACAGCTGGGCATGAGCAGTTTCCTGTGGGGATGGTCTGCTGTCTCAAGGCTTCCTCATAAATGAGGAATGTCTGCTCAGACTCTCTTCTGGTTTACTAAAGGCAACATCGATGTTTTTCAAGTATTTCAACTTGCTAAAAGTTTCAGTTATGAAATGCTTCTCCAGACTTTCCTGTTTGTCTGACTTTGTACTACATGGCCCCTGTGGCAACTATCAATGTACTCAATCATGTTTTTGGACAAGTGCAGTCCAGATTTTTACTTAAACTGTCCTGTCAGGAGTAAAATTAATTTTTTTTGTTTTTTGCAAGGACAAACAAAGGAATACTAGACTTGAGGCACTTCAACACAGACTGCAGAGTGCTTCTAATAAAGCTTCTTGTCCATGTTCTGGCTGCTTTGGATCATAGAAGTTTGTCTAACATCCTTCCTCTCAAAAAGCAAAAAGCATTTTTTCTTTAAGACAGCAAACAACGAAAAGTATTATTTCATTCAAAGTTGGACAAAGGCCTTTGTGTAAATTCTGCTGTCGAATAAAGACTACGTACAAACACATGCAAAAAGCACTTAAAAGTTTGCTCCCTAGGCTTAACTTTCAAGGCACTCCTCACTTCTACCAACAGCTTAGTCTGGTATTGTCAGAAGCTGATTCTTCTTCTAATTGCCAGCACAGAAGGTTTTTAATTTATGTTTTGGGAGCTAAAGTACTACATCTTCATAAATACAAAGGACTGTCAATAGTGCCAGCGCAGAAGCAAAGGAACCAGATGCAGTGCTAACAGCTGGGGGAGACTGCAGTGACTCTATAAAAAGTTAAGAAAAGCATCTGCTTATAGTTTGATAACAGCTATCTGTCTAAATCCAACCTAGAAAATCAGATCCTGCTACAGCTGGCATAGAGATTATGAACATCTCACAGAACAAAAAAACCCTACCACCCTGTTCAGAAATAATGGTTTTAGATCAAGAGGATATTTCCCTCACTTCTGTCCTTTTTATTGTAAAAAAAGAAACGTAAACCAACTCACAACAATATTCTGATGTCTAAAGGTAGAGATAGCAAGCTTGCATTTCCCTTCTAAGCTTAGAAGAATTTACTTCAGTAAAATATACCTTAGTTAAAATAAAGCTACTCTATTTCTCACACCCTTAGTTTGCACATGGGCCTTTGGGTTGAGCCTTTCTCTACTTCGCTGAAATCCTGCGTTGGAAGGTGCACAAAGGCTCTCGCCTCTCTTCCAAGCTCAGATCTATCTAATTTCATCAGATTTAAATTCACATCCAGGTACCACAGGCACAAAATCAGAACGCTTTTTGAAAGCCACAACATAAAAAGTTTTTTAACGAGCTGCACAGAAAGGCATTTACACGCAGAATACGTCAGCAAGAAAAGACACTGCACGACCAACACATGTGCCAGTACCTCACGGTATGACAAGGAACAAGGTCTTTAGTTGCTCCTGGACCTGACGACCAGGTATTTTCTTTCCAAGCAGAGGTGCTTAAGCGCAGGCCGGAGGGAAAGGGATCAGATCCTCCTGGCGCAGAGCTACTTCACCTGCCCTCTGTAAGCTGTCCTCGCTGCGGGTGGGGGGCTCCTGCCGCCGGGGCCGTCGCCCCCGGCCCAGCCGCTCTCAGCGCCGGGCAGGGGCCGGAGGGGCGGCGGCCGCCACCCTGTCGGGGACTTTGGCTGCGGGGACCCCCCACCCACGGCATCCCGCAGGGCAGGGACGGGACCCCGGCCCCGGCGACACGGGAGCTCCTTCCCCGTCCCCCCNCCTTCTGGCGCAGCAATGACAGCGCTACTGACCAATCAGACAGCGCTCTCCCTCATCCAAGGGTGGGTGCGCAGCCGTCGCTGGGACTCTTCGGTTGGGCCTGACGTGGCCGCGATGGAGGCGCCGCAGGATGATCGGGCAGGGGGAGCGGGCGGTCCCCGGGCCCGGGAGGCCTCGGCGGGGAGCAGTCGACGGGGCGAGAAGCCGCCCCAGGCCTGGTCAGCGCCCGCCGGGCGGCGCCGAACGTCCCCGAGCCTCTGGAGCTCAGCTGGCGCTTCTCCGCAGGCAGTGGGGGTCCCAAGGTTTCGTCTTTGGGGCTGCTCGGCGGAGCTCCAGCCTTGAACTCGGGTAATGCCGGGGACCCGGGAGCTCAGACCCAGAGCAGCTTCTGCTGGAGACCTTAAAAACCCACCTGCACCAGTTCCTGTGCTGTCTGCTCCAGGTGACCCTGCCTTGGCAGGGGGTTGGACTGGATGATCGCCAGAGGGCCCTCCCAAACCTAACAGTTCTGTGACTCTGCGTGTACTGAGGCCACGGAAACAGGACCAGTATTGTAGAGAAGGTTTTAAAAAAATAGCTTGCTACCCTCTGGAACAAAGGCAGCCTTCTCTGTGCTGCAGAAATTTAAATCACAGAGCAGTTTGAATTGAAAGGGACTTAAAGACCATCCAGACAGGCCTTGAACACATCCAGGGATGGGGCATCCACAACTTTGCTTTGTCAGTGCCTCAGCACCCTCACAGTAAATGACTTCATCCTTATATCTAATTTAAATCTGCCTTCTGTCATTTTGAAGCCATTCCCCTTGTTCTATGCCCTTGTAAAAAGTCCCTCTCCAGCTTTCTTGTAGGACCCCTTCAGGTACAGGAAGCCCTGAATAAGGTCACCCTGGAACCTTCTCTTCTGCAGGCTGAATAATGCAAATTCTTTCAGCCTTTCCTCATAGGTTCTCTAGCCCTCTAATAATCATAATGGCCTTTATGTTTGTGTAGCAGAGTCGTTTGTGGAGGGAGAGTCTCAGGTTTGTTAGCACATCCTAGGAACCAGGCTCCTCTTTAACATGAGCAAATTAACCCCTCTGTTAACAATCTGAGTGCCGCTGATAAAAGCATTAAGTCATGGTAAAAAATAAAGCCAGCAGTTGTAACCCAGTCCTCAAAACAGGACCAGAGAACAGTCATAGTGCCATCAATACACTCACTCATGGCTCCACTTGCTTCCAAATCAGCCACTGCACAAAAGTGGAGAATGTGAGCATTAATAAAGGCTGCATTTAATGCATAAGGGCAAGGCCACTGCCAGTATCACCAATAAGAGATCTTAATAATAAAAATAGGCAGCATTTATTACCCTGATGTATGCTCAATTTCCCACCATCATTTTAAGTGTTTGAAGGGGTTGTTTTGAGTCTGGGCAGAGTGCCAGGGGTGAGCTGTGTAAATATATATATCTATGTTTTATTAAGAGTCCATCCTGGATTTTAGCTAGGCTGTGGAATTGTGTGCTGTCTAAGGAGAAGGGACTAAAGATCACCAAGGAGAAAAGACTGATGACGGGAAAATGCAAACAAGACAAAAGCAGACTGAAAAAGGCAGAAACAAATGGTTGTATGCAGGGGATGAGCCTGCCAGGTGGAAGTAGGACATGCTGGTTTACAGAAGTCATAAGGAACTCAACCCTGTTCAGGCTTCTCAGAGATGAAGGAGCCAGAAACCAAACGGATCTCATGGAAAGGAACTCTTGCAGCTTTGAAGGGCTTCTCTAGCACAGGGGTAGGGATATTTGTGGAGTTTCGAGCTGGAGCCTTTGCATTTCCCGGTCAAGTCTTAGAATTCCCAAATTTGCCTTGCTGTGCAGGGAAGCACAGGCCTCTCATTCATGAACTTCTGAAAATCACAAAGAGCTCATGGCTGAAGTGTGAAGCTCCTGTGACTAGTGCAGGGCCAAGCAGCAGTGGAACTCATGACAGCACAACTTAGAGTGACAAAAACTCTGGGATCTCTCAGAGTCCTTGGGCTCCATTAACACAAACAGCACTCTTGAGCACGTCATCTTAAAAATCTGCTCGCAAGAAAGTTGCTGCAAATCCCTCCAGCCCTTGGTGCCACTTGGAATTGAAAACTTTGCCTTCACATCTGGCAGGTGTGGCAGTTTCTGAGCTGCCACTGCAGACGAGATGATGCCTGCAGCCTGCTTTCTGCTTCTCCAGCAGCTCTTCTCTCAAGGTGGAGGTATAGGAGCTGGTGTTTCTGCAGAGCATCATGACTGGGAGATAGTTTAGTAAACTGGGGCTTCATCCCACCCCACACTTGATGGAAGAACTTGTACAACTTCACATCTACACCCACCCAGACATCACTCCTTGCCTGGCTGAGATGAGAGTCCAGCAAGCAGCTTAGTCCCTGGATCTTGGGAAATACAGAGAAGTTTGGAAACTTTTCAGTAGGGCCTGGAATTCCCCTCACCATGCTCTGGAGGTGTGTGCTGGCAGCTGCAGGAGTCACAAGGCAGGAAGGAATGAGGAGGAATGGATGAAACGTGGTGGAAGCACACACAGGTGAGTAACAAAAAAATAAGGAAAAATATAAGAAACGCAAAAGTATTTTCACTGTTGACCCTCTCTTGGTGAGGTCAGGTGCCTTCAAAGTCTGGGGTGTCCAGGACCCCACTGCCTGGGGACATTAGTCTGGCAGTGTGGGGAAATAAGGTGAATTATCTGCTGCCTAAAAGGGACTTGGACCGCAGAGTCACATGGGGAAGAGATGGAGTGAGTCAAGAGATAATGCCAACATTAAAAGATAAAATGGATTAACATCTCCTGGCACACAGAGAGCTGCGTGGGTGGAGCAAGAGGTTGCTATAGCTGTTTAAAAGGGAATGAGACAGCTGGACATCCACATATTTTTCCTCTTAAAAAGAAAATCCATCCCAAAAGCTTAGCTTAGCTGACGCTGTCCTCCAAAGTCCAGGTCAGCCAGCCAGGCTGGCTGTCAACAGTTGGGAGGTATCAGGACAGGCACTCCTGGCTGACCTACATGGGGCTAACAGCTGATTTTTACTCACAGGCTCTAGCCAAAGGTTGCAGAACCAATCCATGGAAAATAGCTCACAGTCATGTATTTCCATTTCTATTTCAGCCTGGAATTTGAGCTTTAGCGAGTGTTGGGAAAAAGGAGGCCACACACTGCTTGTCCAAGGCAACTGTTCCAGCATGTCTGCAGGACTACAGGAACCTGGGGAAGGGCCTGGTTAGGATGTGATTAAAGAGGTAATTCTCCCTCCCTGTGCAGATGAGAGCTAAGTGTGGCTTAAGTAAATTACTGACTGGCTTGTTATAGCCCTGGCTGGGTTCCCTTGTTGCGCAGGGCCTGGTTTTTTACATCCAATTTGCTTTGAAGCCCAGAGTGTCACAACAGCATTCCAACACCTGCATCTCTGTATTTGTCTGACACCCCTTCTCTGATGGATGATGGTGCCCTAGGGACCTGATGTGGATGGCTCTGAGACACAGGCTAAGCCCCATCAGTTTCCCTAATAGTTTCTGATGTTCATTGCTTGAAAGCTCCCCCCTCCTGACCATGCTGGTCCATGATTTGATCTTCAGGGACTTGCTGACTGAAAGTCAGAAGCACTTTGCTCTCAGCTGAAGGATTTTTAGCAGAGGCACATTTTATTCACGACATGGCATGGATGAGCCTACAAACCTTGGGGAGGTTAACAACCCCCAATTTCCTCTTGTTTCCACCCTTGTTCTGATATCCCTTCAAGTGTCTTTTGGCTCCTGCTATATCCTGTGGAGGATCTTAACCCTTCCAGCTCCCTCCCTGCTCCCCCATAGCAAAGTCAGAGCTCTGTCCTTTGGTTTATCATTTGTATGGACCATTTTTCTGTGGCGTTTAAAATCGGTTCTATCACCCTGTGACCTTCACCCCATCCTTTGGTATTTCCCGGGAGGATTGGCCTGAGAGGCTCAGCTGGTAGAATCATAGAATATCCTGAGTGGGAAGGGAGTGACAAGGATCATCGAGCCTACCTCCTGTCGTTGCACAGGACAGCCCCAAAAATCCCACCTTGTGCCTGAGAGTGTTGTCCAAACATTCCTTGAGCTCTGCCAGGCTTGGGGCTGTGATCACTTCCCTGGGGAGTCTCTTCCAGTGCCCCGTGCAACCATTCAATCTAATAATGGCCCTGCTTCTAATAACAACAGCGGCCCTTTGCACGGGTTATTTTGGGGTGCAAATCCCCGTGATGCTGTCACAGGACCTCGAATCCCCCAAAAGAGAGGCAGGAATTTTATTTGCTTATGCTGGAACAGCTGCTCGGGATGCAGTGGAGCAGCTGTGGCAGCATAAGCAAGTGCAGTTCGCTGCATGGGCTTCTGGCCATGGCTCCGTAGCTGGCGGCACAGCCAGCCCGCCGTGCCCATCCCGGTATCCCGGGGATGCTGGGACGCGCTTCCCGCTCCTTGCGGCCGCCCGGGATCGGCCGGAACGTTCGGCGCGGCCCGCGCGTTCCGGGGGGGAAGGAGCCGCGTGCGGACACCGGCGTCGCCATCATGGCGGCCTGAGGCGCGGCGGGTTCGGCGCCGGGAGCGGCGGGACGGGAGGCCGGGAGCGGAGAGGTAATGCCGGGGCTGGGAGAAGCCTCCCGGGAACAGGGGCGGCGGTGAGGGACCCCCAGTAAATCACCCCCTGCCGCAGGGTTCGGTGGGGCCCGAGGGCTCTGCCAGGGGTCTGGGGGGAACGGGAGGGCCGGGAAACCCCCGCCTTCCTGCTGCAGGGTCTGCGGGCGGCTTCCCGCCCTGAAACCCTCTGAGCTACCTTAGCGAGGCCTGACCGGGAGAGAAGCCCAGTTTGTCCCCTTGCTTGGGTTGTTGTAGCCTTTAGGCAAGCTACGTTGGAGTGACTGCTGTATTTCAGTCGCTTCTCACCCGGGTAAGTCGGTTGTGGAAGCAGCGAGGTATTCCCGGTGACACGGGTGTGCACACAGGTTGCAATAGCACAGCAGTTGTCCGAACGTTCACTTGGGAAGGGGCAGAGAATTGGCATTCCTTTCCCACCAGGGCATGGGCACAGCCAGCCAGTGTTCTGTAACCCCACACAGCAGCGTGTGGTTTGATTACCTGTGAGGGAGGACAATAGAACTGTGAAATCTGAATTTCATTCCCAGCACAGTCAATCCATATTCTCTCGTGAGGAAATTGTCCTCTCTGTGTGTTCCTTCTCTGAGAGCAGCACTGATGTGTTAGGCAGCCGCGCTGAATATTCTTGAATTGCAGGGATTTCTCAGTCAGAGCTGAGATGCTGTTCAGCCAGGCTGCACATGTGCCTCTGATGGAAAGAACCCTAAAGAGACTTAGGGGGCTGAGATATCTCTGTGTGAAGAGGGTTAAAGGTTGCCCACTCCGGTTGAGGCCATTTGTACCTGCAAGTGTAAAAGAACAGAGTAAAGTGTATTTTTAGAAGTTGACTAATACAGGAAGCTGTCTGTGATACCTTCACAAGCCTTAATTTGGTTAGGCCTGGTGAAACAGTGAAACCCCTGTATGACTGTGCTCCCCCCACAAGGGTGGATGTGGGCCCAGTGGTCACACACACACCCAGACAGGTTCTCTGCTGTTTGGTTTTCATCACCAAAATAAAAGTTATACCCCCTGCTTGATAATTATCCCATACAAACATAGCACAAAGCCTCCCTTATTTGCTCAGTTCTTTGTTTGGTTTCTGAATAACATGCTTGGGAAGTTTTGTCTTAGTTGTTTGTAAACAAACAGCTCATTTTGTGGAACTTGTTAATAAACAGTGGTTTACATTTCAAAAGCATCATGTTGGTGCTGGGAGACAACTTGCACACCAGAAATGTCAGGCAACAGCCCAAGACAAAGACCTCTCCTTACAAGGGCTTAAATAGAGCCTTTGTAGAAAGGGTATTTTTATCACTTAAGCTTTCCAGTTAACCCAAAACACTTGAACCGTACAGTGCAGACTGGGGAGTTGCTCAGGCCACAGTGCTTTGTGCCTTTGGGAATTATGGATACACACTGTATCAATAGCCACAGTCAAAGGAAAAGGTGGGATGTGTGGGCATACAGTGTATCAGTCCTTCACAGGGAATTGCGTTCGTTGCTGGTTTGGAGCTGTGTCATGAGGAAGGAGAAAGTCTATCAAGTGTATCAATAAGCATCTCTACAAGGGCCATTATTTGGCAGCATCACTAGAAGGGAAAGTCTGAAAACAGCGTGAAATCTAAATTCTTGTCCTATAAGAAGGAATCTGCAAGTGCAGATCCTTTTAGGGAACTGATCAGATGGAAATTTTGCTTAGAAGCTGTGGGAGTCATTCTTGCTCCCCAGCTGAATCCGCAGCTGCACCTGCTGGGTTTCTGGCCTGCCCCCTGAATGCTGAAGAAAAGCCTGGCTCTGCTGACACTGAAATGTTGCTATGCTGAGCACCTTCTGGTCCACTGCCAGGCAGAACTCAGCAGAGGAGAAAGGATGTGTTGATATTATGTTCTTTTACTGGCAGATTGAAAACCTAGAATGGCAGGAGAACAGAAGCCATCCTGCAATCTTCTAGAGCAGTTTATTTTACTAGCCAAAGGTACAAGTGGCTCAGCTCTGACTGCTCTTATCAATCAAGTGCTGGAAGCTCCTGGGGTTTATGTCTTCGGAGAGCTTTTGGAGTTAACAAATGTGAAACAGGTAAGAGTTAAGTTTTTATCCTAATGCCCCTTCTACACTACCAGTATAAGGGATTCCCAGAAGTTTCCACAGGCAGCCTGTGAGTGAAATTTCTGTGCCAGGAGGGCCTGGTGCAACTTAGCTAGGTTGAGAGATGTTTTTGTATAAGAGACTGACCTTGCTTTTGCCTGTATATGTTAGATGTTAAAGAATACCTATATAAAGCTTCGCTACCTTAAGGCAATTGCTAACACAGCAAGAACCTGGCAGCAGCACAGTAGCAATTTTAAGAAGGCACTTTGCCAGCCAACAAGGAAAAAATCCCTTTCTACTCCTTTACTGTCCTGGAAAGCAGAACTTCAGTGCTCTCCAAAAGTCTTTGTGAACAGATGTCTAGTGTCTCAGGCCTGGGTGGCAACCAAATCCAAACCATTTCAAACGGAGGTGGAAAGTAAGTTCCAGAGCTTTTGCTGAGAATGCCTTGCCAGCCCCTGCCTCTACTACAATGAAGGAATCTAAGTTGTGTCTCTGCAGCTGGAGTAACACAGTGCACAGCAAGTTTGGCTTTCCAGACAAGCTCTTAAATATGCCTAAAAGCACCTCAATAGCTATTCAGCAATCAAATCACAAATACTGGGGTTTTTTTCTGGGTTTGTGTGCAGCTAATGGTATTAAAAACCCAATCAATAAGAATCACTGCTTGGTGCTGCTTTTATTCCAGTGAAGTGTTTGCAGGCAAGAGAAGAGCTGTTACCTTCAAATGCACTCAAGTTACAGTGTCCCAGCTTGCTTTGCTTTGAAGCTGGTGGCTCTGCAGGTCAGCTGTCCTGGCTTTCACCGGGTGCTTAACCAGCCATCACCATGGCCTGCTTGCTTATCACCTGATGAGAGGACTTGGCCCTGTAAGTTGTCAGCTGAAATTAGGGCTTGCTTTTTTCTTTTACCTCCCAAGATGCCACACAAAGCAGTTGACTGGAGTCCAAACTGGAGTTAAGTTCCAGTGCATAGATATGGCTGGATCATCTTGACTAAAACTGCTGAAATTTCCTGCTCCTGAGGCCTTAGAAAGGGTCCAGCTTGGGATATAATTGCTTTTCTGAGTACTGCTTGTCCTGTGCAGATTTAAACCATTCTCTGGAGAAGTTGCCTATCAGGGTTGTGTTGCCCATGTTACATGACATTTCTTTTCTCCCCATCCAGCTTGCTGAGGGGTCTAATGCTGCTTATTTCCAGCTGCTGAACCTGTTTGCCTACGGAACCTACCGGGACTATGTAGGTAAGAGACTGCTGCCCATTTGCAGTGTGGGACTGGGCTACCCTTTAGGGTTGTCAGAGGCAATTCTTTGCTTTCTTAGAGGCCTGGTGTAGTGTGGCTGGGTGAAAGCATGCAGGAACAGAACTTGCTTAGGAGGAGAATTGTCTGTAGGGGATCTGGGTCATGTGTGATTTTTAATTGCTAACAATGAAAGGGAGAGCTAGAGACTATGGGGTGCTAGTGATTTGGGTGGGACTGCAGTGCTGGGTTGAATTGGTCTGCAGCAGAATTCATTGACGTTCACGGGCCACTTACCTCTGTGGAGGAAAATTTCAGACATCTCTATGGAAATTTAGATGACACCAGTTATGGAAACTGCAGAAAACTTAGACAAAATTGTTCTACATTATTTATAAAAAGCTATATGGTTTGTGAGATAACCTTCTATTCCATGACGGCATTGCTGAAACCAAATGAATAATTTCTTAGGTAGAATACAAGTCAAAATAATGACTTTTATACAGCTTTGGAAAGATTATGTGTGAATCATCTTTGTATCTGTTGAAATGTGCTTTTATCTCTGGTGCTTATGCTTCCATTCTGCTACAATTTAATGCTTCATTTGTGGGTAGCAGCCTCATCCAGACCATTACAGAGTGTGACAAATTATTCTGTCATAGTGCTGTTTCTCAGGGTGGTGGATGAGCTATCTAGTTTCTGTAAGGAGAAGTGGCATCTGTGAGTGCAAGGACTGGAAATTCCAGTGTCTGTGGAGCAACATGAGCCTCATGAATTCTGTGACTGATTAGAGGTGGTGTTTGCTGTTCATGGCTCTTGTGTCACAGTGTGTGACAGCACAGTTTATTCTTCCTTTTCTAGTGAAGAAAGAAAAAGGGGGAAAAGCAGTCAAAATGTAGAGCACTGGATGAGGTGGGATGGATGGGAGAACTTAAGTGGCCCTGAAACACTAATTTCCATTAAAGTAGCTATTTTAAAGAGTTTCTTAGCTTTGGAGAGCTGCCAGTTTCTCTTTTTAAATATTCATGAGGCACATGGATATAATACAATGACAGTGTGGCCATCTAGATTAATAATTTCTTCTCTCTTCCTCAGCCTGGTACTTTACACTTTAAATTCTGCAGCTCTTCAGAGAAATAAAACCTGCTGTATTTGCAGCCAGATCAGCAAAGGGGCAAGATTTTTTTCTGTCAGCTTGTTAATGAAATAAAAATTACTTGGTAGAAACAAAGTCATTAACCAACTGTTTTGGCAGGGTACCAGTTGTGAATTACCTTCTAATACCAGAATTACTAAAGAAGCAGAGAAGAATGGAATTGCCAAATTGTTCTTAACTTTTCCTCTTCTCTCCTTGGGTGTGCCAGTTTGTCTGCAGCGGCAACACGCTCTGTTCACCAGCCAGCACCCACATTAGCTGGAGGTGTTCAGTCTTTCAGGGTGTTGTGTAGCATAACTAGCCTGAAGTTCTGCAGCCTGGTTTATGTAATTTTCAAAATAAAGTCCTGAATCCTGTCTTTTTGACATTAACAGCAAACAAAGATAACCTGCCTGAATTAACAGTGACTCAGAAAAACAAGCTCAAACACTTGACGATCGTAAGCCTGGCTTCCCGAATGAAGGTAAAGGGTGTGGGGTGTGACAGCTGTTGTCTTTTGGTTTTGTTTTAGAAAATGTCATCCATTCGACAGCACTGAAGTTGTATCAGTCTGCAGGGGTACTCACAAAAAAATCCTGTACTGGGAAAGTACCTGTAGGGTGCAGTGTTCTCTCCTGGTGCATTTGGGATATTAACTTAGTGGACTTCCATGGGTGAAGTGTGGGGATGTCTGAGCTCATGTGCAGATTGATCAGGAAGGTCTGGGAAACTTTGTATGGCTATTTTCACTGCTGGAGATAGAGAATCATTCTTAAAACACTGACTTTTAGTTCTAGAGAAAAGTAAGCAACACTCTTAATTTCCTCTGCAATCCCATTTACGTTTTTTCTTCTAGAATGTGCTATACCAAAGCTTCAGGAATTACCAAAGTTGTATCAGAATATTTCGTAGCCTGGCAAGCATTTGTTCTGCCATGATCGGTCACTGTTGCACCTGCAGGCCAAAGTGTAGGATACAATAAACGTTTGAATCTCAACCTTCTGAGACTTAGCCATTCATTTTGGCTCTAGGACTGTTAACTTACTCTTGGTCTTGCCATTTTTAGTGCATTCCCTATTCTGTGTTGCTGAAGGACCTGGATATGAGGAATCTGAGGGAGCTGGAAGATCTCATTATTGAAGCGGTTTATACAGATATTATCCAAGGGAAGTTGGATCAACGAAACCAGGTGTTAGAGGTGGATTTTTGTATCGGCAGAGATATTCAGAAGAAGGACATCAGTAACATTGTCAAAACACTCCAGGAATGGTGAGGGAGTCCCTCCACCCTCTTTGTTCCTTGTATATAGCTTGTCCTGTTTTTCCCCTCAGAGTTTCAAGTGCTGGCTCAATTTCACCATGTTCCATTAATCAGGAGTCTTATGCTATAAGTAGACTCTTGAGGGAGGAGTCTGTTGGGCAAGTTTTCCAAGATCCCATCTGGGATTCAGTTTGTATTATGTATCAAG
This sequence comes from Drymodes brunneopygia, assembly GCA_013400955.1. Taxonomy (NCBI): domain Eukaryota; kingdom Metazoa; phylum Chordata; class Aves; order Passeriformes; family Petroicidae; genus Drymodes; species Drymodes brunneopygia. The sequence goes on from VZTZ01036608.1 coordinate 85,343, forward strand.
CCAAACTGTATCACATTGTGAGCTTCTGCTATCACTAGCTTTTACATGGCAGAACCCCAGTGAAGAGTCGAGGACTTTGCAGAAAGAGGTGCCAAACTGGACTCATGGTTCTGTGGTGGGAGCTGCAGCACGTGATAATGAAGACACAACTGTTAGTTTTCAACCTTTTTCACTGTGTTGAGAACTGTGTGGGCAAATTCTAGAGAATCACAGCTCTTTGGATGGGATGGTCTCTTCAAGTCTGAAGTCTCAGGTGGCTTTGTTTTCTCTTTGTTCTGCAAATGCAGCTTGTCTCCAACTGTAGTGGGACTGTGGTATTACCTCTTTGTACCTTTGCCAGGAAGCTGTTTCTCATCTTTCTGTAGGATTCCCTTCCCACCTAAAGAAATTCCCCCACAGACTGTGGAGCCCATGGCAGATCCTGAGCTGACTGGGAATTGCTTCCTAGTTGCTATGGTAATGAGTGCATGAAAAGTAATTAAACTGCTGGGCAAATATGCTGTCCTGTGGTGGGGGCAGGTTTTTTTTTGCTTCTCTGCTCCAACTCCCTCAATCCCATCACAGTGGGAGGGCTCTGGCAGCTTCCAGGACCTTGCAGCATTGTTTGGAAGGTAATAGCAAACCCACTGCCAATTCCCTTATTGTCCTCTCCAATAGTGCTGAGTGCTCTTGTCATTTGAACACTTAACAGGCAGGAGGATTATCTCAATATTACTTTTTTCTTTAATTTTAAAATTTTACATTTGAATACTGTGTTGCATCCTGTTTAAGCTGTAATTCTGACTGAAAAGGAAGATAAAAGTGCATTGAACCTGCACTTACTCTCTGATGGTAAGAGTAACACAGACTCTCCAGAGAATGCTGAGAAATGCATTGAGTACACAGCAAAGCTTTTTCTTGCCAGCATTTTGCAACTCTAAGCAGGAAGTATAAATTTAATAATCTCTTAAACTTTTAGATGAGCGTGACTTTTCAGATTGCCTGATTGAGCTGCTCCAGAGAAAACTTGTAAACACTGTTTGACATCATTTGTATCTTGCAGGTGCGACGGTTGTGAAGCAGTTCTTTTAGGAATTGAGCAGCAAGTACTTAGAGCCAACCAGTACAAAGAGAACCATCACCGAACTCAGCAGCAGGTAGAGATGGAGGTGGGTACAGAGTCATCTCAGGCCTCTGTGCTGTTGGATAAATGTTTGTTTGCTGAAGGAAATAATCTGGTTACACCTGGTTGATGGTCACGGCTCTCAGAAGGCAGCTAGCAATCATGCAAATCAGGTGTGGAGCAGAAAGAAAACACATCTGCTTCTGAGTGCTAGTAAGACCACAAACATCAAATTTGCCCCCTCTGAGCAGAGTGGAACTTTCCTTGATAAATTTTTATAAATTTAGGCTAAGTGACTGCACTAATTGCAGTTTCCTGTATTGATTCGTTAGGAAAACTGTGCTTTTGCCACAGATCTTCATAGCAACTCTGTTCCCTTCGTACAAGGCAGGCAGGAAGTCAAAAACACTTCTCTTTGTTAAACCTGGAAGTGTAGTTAAAAATCTCTGGGGTCTCAGTTGCTTTTGCAGGAAGTGCCCAGAGCAGCTCCCCGGGGCCGGGCCGGGCCCTGGCGCGCTCCCGCCGTTAGGTGGCAGCACGAGCCCGCGGTCCAACGCGGCCCTGCGCCTCAGCCTCGGCTACGGCCGCTGGGAAGATGGGGATGGGCCTCCCGAGACGCTGCATCGGGGGTTATCATCCCTGCAGTTTATGTTTCTATCTGCTTGGCGGCTTGATCGGCATCCGTAGCACATTTGGTTTGCCAGATGCCTTTGCCTTGGAGTTTGCACGCCTGACTCCCAAACCTTGGGGTCTAAGGTTTGCTGACTGTATTTGTGGTGAGCCCCACAGAGTTCCAGGGGACAGAGGATGGTGCTTAGTGCTTTATCTCTCCTTTTCAGCCAGAGTAGCAGAAATATTACTGCTGCTTCCCACAAAACCAATTTCTGTTTCTGCTTCTTAGTAAATACCTATGTCTCAGACAGCCAGCTAGGCCAAATGGCATTTTTCCTTTTTGAGTTCTGTCCTGAGAGTAAATTTTTCTTAGACTGTCTCCTTTGCCTTTCCTGCTTCTGGCTGACAGAATAGTAGGATGGCTCCCTTCTGCACCATGGCAGTAGTAGGTCCCTCCAGCCTGACAGAAGGGTGGTACAATATTGTACCATTATCTCTTAGGAAAAAAAGTAATCCCTGGTTATTACAGACTGGAAATACTATCAGCTTTGTCTGCAAATGAAGATCAAACATTACCTTTATTCAACTGAAATGCAGAGCATGTTACTCCCGGGAGAGTCTCTTTTAAAATCTCCATGCTTATACTCCAGGGGTTTTTCAGTATGTTTATGAACAGAGTGTTTGCTGCAAGGGAAGAAGAAGCAGGTGCTGATTCACTGTCTCTTCTTGGCCAGGTCACAAACATAAAGAAAACATTAAAAGCTACAGCCTCGTCGTCGGCACAGGAGATGGAACAGCAGCTGGTAGAGCGAGAGTGCCCTCCACACACAGAACAAAGGCAGCCCACAAAGAAGATGTCCAAAGTCAAAGGGCTGGTCTCCAGCCGTCACTAGAACATACCATCTAAATGTCATTCGGTTAGGAATGACAAGAGGAGGAGCAAAAAGGGCCTGTGTCTCCTTTTTCAGTGGGTTCTGGGCCAGTCCCTTCCTGGCTGGCAAGTAAAAGCCCTGTTTGAACAGCTCCCAGTTAGCAGCACCTGGCTAAGTTACACTGTGCAGCTCCTATCAGTTTTCTGGGTGTCCCTGTTCTGGTCCTGTCAAGAGGAACTTTTAAAGGAAGGGACTACCCAAAAGCAGCAGGAAAAAACCAAAATATCTGTGGACCGTTTTGCTCCCTCCCAGCTAGTTCATTGCTGCTTAACCTTGAGGAAGCTGCTGTACTAAATCAGATCATGGGAGAGCTTCTATAGCAAGCATCTCAATCCCAGGGTTGAAGTGTGGCTACCAAAGCCAGGCTGGGAGCGAGGAAGCCATCAACACAGATCTTTCCATTCCCAAAGGGAGCGCAGGAAGGTTTCTAGGCCAGGAACTGCTTTACATGGAAGTCTTCAGCCTTTCCACTACCCCTGTCTATTTTAAACTGGGGTGAAATTCACACTACCTCGCTCTGTGAAGATGAGTTCCAGTGCTGGGCTGTTTACTTAACTGTCTGTTTACTGCCCTTACCAAGCCCTTTAATCTTTCACAGATATAAAGCACTGTTCTGCATCTCTGAGGCATCAGTACAAAAAGGAGGAAGCAGGCTGCTCTTTCACACAGTCCTTGCAGGTGGTTAGGGGCATGCTAGAAACTGTTCCTCCTGAATGTGATGTGACCTCCCAGAGCTACTTGTGAGTTGTTTCCCCCATTGATACCTTCAAAGGGTAATGCATTCGCTCTTCCTTGGATGCTGGCGACAGTGGGAGAGGAGCCTGTTTGGCATCAAGGCAGGCTGGTGGCCCAGGACCCACTGGCAGGGGTCGCAGCAGCATCCCCTTGCTGAAGCAATGGACTTGACTAGTCTTTCTGAATTTTGAACACTTTCAGGTTGTATTTTCCTCTTTTTTTTTTTTTTTTTTTTGTACATTGTTGTGATTCTAAAGCATTTCAGCCTTTGTTTTGTGGGGTTTTTTTTAATTTGTTACAAACTAACTTCAGGTGATTTGCACCACGTTTGGCAAGGTGTGGGGTTTTTTTTAAGGGGGAAGCATTGGAACAGCAATTCATAAAAAAGCACATTTTAGAAAAAAAAATTAAAAATGCTGATTCAATGTCAAGAGTCTGGAGTCTTGAGTTTGAGGCTGTTATAGGCTTGTTGTCCAATGGCACTTGTTCACTTGAGCATTTATTTGATTCTTGGTGTATGTTGACTGAAGGTCTGACTGATGCATCTTGGTAACAGGGAAGCCTCTTCATGTTTTGTCAGTAGTTCATCTTTGTCCAGATTTGTGCAGAAGGATCTGTGGCAAAGCTGGTAGCTGAGCCCTGCGTCCTGAGACTCAACAGCTTTGATGCCTGTTGTGGAAAGTTAGTAGTTGTGCTCTTAGGCCAGTCAGTTCCTTCCTTTGAGTCCAGCAGAGTGCTGCTTTGTAGTTTGGCCCCTGCATTTCACTTCTGTAAAGAGAAGCTGTTTCTCTGAGCAGGCAGGGGAGCTGTTTAAGCAGAGGACTGTGACAGTGCTCCAGTCCTGCAGCCAGCTGTCACCTGCACTTGCTCGTGCAATGCACATGCCTTCCTCTTATTGCTAGCAGGACTCTTTGCCATCTGTGTGTTTGCAGTCCTCAGTCACAGGACTTGCTCACTTATGAAAGTAAATCCCTCTCCTTTTCTTCTCCTGCAGTGCCGGAGGACCTCACCAGCTTTTAATCTGGAGAGGAAGATGTAAATACCCTCCCTCCAGCTTCCTCTCGGTCAAGTCCCAGAAACTTCTGATTCTGGTCAGGCTTCTGATTCTTCACCAGCTCTCTCTCCCCCTAGAAATGCAACAAAGATGTTAAGTGGGTAAGCCCAGAGCATGAAGCCTTCACCAGTAACTCAAGGGAACTGTTTTCCCAAGCAGTGGCAGTATTAGCTCCTGTTTCAGCTTCTCCCAGTGTTTAGCTGACAGCTTCTCAGAAGGTGCAGGTGGACCTTGTGTCCTCAAGTCTGTGTGATGGAGATGGACTGGGTCTGTTTCTGGCTTGCTGTGTGAATAGCTATAATGTGCTGATCATCCAGTTCCTCACTGGATTTGACTAGTGAGGAGAGGCTCTATGGTCCTCTTTCCTTTCCATTTTTAATACCAGTCCTGCAAAGAGGCAGGAAGAATACAAATGCCTTTGGGAATCATTTTAGGTCCTCATCAAGCTGCAGTCTGCTGGGGAAGTGGATGTGAGTGTGGTACCCTCAGTGTTTATGCCCTGCCAGTTACAGGAGTCTCATTAGTTTGCTGAAGTTTCTTTAGTGGTTGGAAGTTTTTGAGTTTGTTCTTATGTTTTTGCTGTTCTCAAAGCCTGGCTGGGGGTGAGGATCTTACTTATGCTTTTGTACGTGTTGCCTTTGATCAGCAAAGCAGCAAGGGAGGAAACAGCACTGTGAATAAAGAGCTGTCCTATGTGTGATGGTGACAGAGGACAGAGAAGGGACTGGGGTATTGGAGGGGATGGAGCTGTTTGTGTGTTTGGCTTTCCTGGTGTGCCAGTGAAGGGCTTGGTGCCACAGAAGGAGGGGGACGTCTGCAATGAGCCCAGGCTGAGATGAGTCATTAACAAATGACATGCACAGAGTACCTGGGGGAGGCAAACAGCTCTGCAGCAGCTGGTTAATGAATCTGGCTTGAAGGAAAGAGTTAGAAGCTATTCCAGGAATGAAGCAGAAGGCAGAGTTGTTAACAGGCAAGGATGCAGGAGGTGCTGTGCTTCTTTGAGAAGGACAACAGACAAAGACTGCATTGACGCCCTGTGACTGCAGGAAGGGCAGCAACTCAGAGTAGAGTTGTATGAATTAGGGGCTGGTAGGTGCTGATTTGTGGGCAGTTCCAAGTGAGGAGTGCCTAGGGAGCTGAACTGCTATGGGGGCGAGAGGGAGGTGGAAGCAGAGGCAGATTTGCTGCAAGCTCCCATGGATTGCCTGTGCCTGCTGGAGGCAGCTAACACTGCTTGTCTGAGCACTGCTGGACATTGCTCCCTGGTGCAGGGTGAGCATCCTGCCCTGCTTTGGTTTATGGCAGCAATGGGATGCTCCAGCTGCAGCTCGCTCCAAGATTGCAGCAGGACAGACTGAGCTATTGAACTTCTGTTTGCCTTTTCCACTCAGAGGGAGAGAAAGTGGATGGAACTGCCTTCCCTCTGCTCTTCGGGGCTTTATTGTCTGGCATTGTGTTCTGCAGCTCCACTTGTACTAGTGCTTGTTTAATATGGAATTGAGCACTGAGCTGGAAAATGGAAGAGAGGATCTCAGCTGATTGCAGTGCTGGTAGGCTGCCCTAGCCCTAAAGCTGTGCCTCATGCTAACAAATGTCCCTGGCATTCCTGCCATGACTCAGTTGATACCAGCTAACATCAGGCAATTCTGGAACATGATAAAGCAGTGCTGATGTCAGTCTTTTACCAAAAAAAACCCAAAAGTTTAGGATTGAAATCTCTTCGTCTTTTATTTCCCTCCTCACCTTCTTAGCTAAGTTGAATGCTAACTTACTCTTGTGTTGAGAGCAGGAGGGAAAATCAGTGATGCTGACAGACCCTTCTGTGTTCAGATTTGAGACGTGTCCTGTAATCAATCTTGTGCAGACCTAGGAAATCCCATGGATGCTTGATGAGCTGCTCTCAGGCTTGCAGGTCTCTTTCCATGGATTGTGTACGGGAGTAGGACCTGCAGAGCTGCTCTCCAGAGTGAAGCTGGGGAAAATGAAGCTTTTGTTTCTTACAGAAGATAGTGGTGGAAAGAAATGGCCATTTTCCCACCAGCCCTGCAAAATGAATTTTGCTGAACATCTTTCAGTTCCTGAGAGAATGGAAAAGGATACAGACCCCAGAGGGTGTTTTTGGTTTTAGTGTTCTTATCCTATGAGGGCAAAAGGTGTTGGTCCACGTGTGCAAAGCAGACTTGAGTTTACTCATTGCAGGGAAGACAGAAGAAACAGTGCCCTTATCTTTGATAGCTGTATTAGAACAAATCACATGGGTAAACTAGACTTTTCCTAAACTTTCAGTCCTGTACAAGTTTATATGAGTTCAGCTAAGCTGGAAACCACACAAATCCTTCCCCTGCACAGTAAAACAGTCCAAGCTTGTGCATTTGTGGGGCTGTTGGTGCTGGGGTTTGTTATTTTTGTGTCTGAGCCTGTTGCAAACTGCAATGGAGAAAAACAACCTTGCTCTTCATTATTCTAAATAATGGGGAATAAGAGCCTGCCCCACAAATACATAGACCCAGCTCAGGCACCTGGTCACAAAGTTTCCTGTTTTTTTTCCACTCCACTAAGTCCTCTATAGCACCTGACTTGATGCAAGGGAACCAAAACCTCAGTCTGCATAGCATATTTTTGTGCAATCTGAGAGAGTAACCCAGGGGCATCAAGAAAGGTAAATTAAAGTTTAGAGAGATCTCAGTTCCTACTTGTACCCTCAAACTTGTTCTTAACATGGAATTTTAGCCTGACAGTCTGATTGAATTTCTCAGCAGAGTTTTTAGGAATATGTCATTGTTTCATTCTGCTCCATGACGAAGGTCCGTGTCTCTCAGGGACTGTTGACATTTTGCTGATAGTTCCTCAAGTTTGGCCCTCCCACAGAGCTCCCAGAGGTAAGTGATTGTACTCTGTAAAGAGAGTGTGTGTTTATCCCCCAGCCTGGGCTGACCCTGCCTCTCAGCGTCCCTGTGGTGCTACTCCCCTCCCTGGTCAGCCAGGCCAAGGAATGGGCAGAGCAGCTCTTTGCTCCCTGTCCATGAATCTACAGGCACGGATGCTGCTCTGTGCAGTGTGTACATCTCATGACATGCCCCACTGCAAATTGCCTGAGTGTGATAGCTGTGACCACAGTTTTTTCTTGTTGATAAGAAAAGATGTCCCTGCTCTAGTGAATGTGCATACGTACACACTGGAAATTCCAGGCAGTAATGGGATGCCATAAGGACATTTAACAGTCCTGAAATATGTATTTCCTTGCAGAGCACAAAAGAATTTGTGCCAGTAGTCCTTGCTTGCTCTAATTCTAGTAGAAGATGGGACACACTTCCCATCTCCAGATCTCCAAAGAGTCTTTGGAATATCTCTATCAATATGGCATTTTTGAAATGCCCTAACCACACATGATACCTCTGTGTTTCCAGAAGAGCTGATTGTGGTGGGTAAGTGAAGCCTCATTCCATCAGGGATCAGCCACTTTGTGAGTATTTGGCGCTTGTCTGACCATAGGCTGTATTTTCATGGGTATGAGGTTTGGAAGTAGTGCTCCCTCGCCCTTCAGACTCTTCCCAGAGATCTGTTTATCTCACCAGCCCTCGTGTTTCAGTCACTGTCTCGTGATTAGCACAGTCCTAAGACTGCTCTGTGCTGATGCAGTAAGTAACGTCTGGGTGTTTCATTGTCACCTTCACAGCTGTTAGAGAGCACCAGTTCCTTCAGGATCGCCTGCCAGCTGTGATGCTGTACCTTTTACATCACGACTCTGAGATGACACCTCTCCTTGCTGGCAGACAAGCCAGGTGGGTAGGCACTGCTCCTCAGAGCTGTTCTGCATCTTAGGAGGTGCAGGCTGTAGCCTGGTTTAGCATAAAGGAAATCAAGGACAAGGACATTGTTGTAAATAAGGGGCAGAGCACAGAGCTGTGTCCTCTTCCAGCTCTGCTACAGCTGCAGAGAGCAACCTTGGGCAGATCATTTCCTCTGCAGCTGCGTTTCCCAGGACAGCCTTGCTCCTGCCTGCTGACTGTGACAGGGGTTTGGTCTCCTGGCTGGGCAGGGGTTGGTTCCTGATGGAGTTGAAGAAGATGCACATATGCAGTAGGGGGAAATCTTACACCTTTTAAGCTTTTCCAGAAGTCATCTTCCTTTTAAGTAGCATACCCTTCCTTTCCCCTGATGCAGATAAGGTGGTCCACTGTGGGACTATCAGCCTGGAGTATTATGGGTAATGTGCCAGGTTAATTCTGGAGGGGGCAGGAAAAATAGCCTGTGCAGTTTTCAACAATATCAAAGGGATGCTACCTAATGATTTTCCTATTAGCTTTTTTCCCAGCTTGCCAGAGTCGCTGCAGAAGTGTCATTTACAAAGGCAGTTTGCAACTCATTACCCTGGATTTTCAGTGTAGTTCTGCTCCAGAGAGCATGGGCTTTTGCTGCATGCCCCAACCTAATGAATTGCCTGATTCAGTTAGTGCTGCCATCCCTCCTGACAAGGTTAGTTGCTGACTGACAGGAAGGGGCCTGAATTCAATTCCCTTCTTCTTTTTAACTCACGCTTGTGTCAGGTGCAGGCTCCCTCTGGAAGTTGCCCTGTGATTCCTTCCCTTTGTTTTTCTGCATTCTGAGGGAAGCAGCCCCTGCTTGGAGAAGTCCTGGAGCAAGTGGCAGGGGTATGTGTGCTGCTGCCCCTGGCAGTCCCTGCTCCATTGCTCAAGTCCCTTTCCAGATGGAAAATTCCTTTGTTCTCATACACTGGGACTCTGGGCTTCTCTTTTTCTTTGTTGCTTTGGGATTTGCTGTCACCTGAACTGGGCTTTGTAACCCTTCAGCAATAAGTACCTGGGAAAAGTTGCATGAATAGTACCAGGGAAAAATATGCAATATGGGCTGGGGGAACAGAACTGATTTCCCACATTAGAAGGCTATTGTGTCCCTGGTCCCTGTAATAAGTGCTCCAAGCTCTGCTCCAGCCTGTTAGGGCTTTGCCGGGCACTTGTACTACAGTGCTGGAGGAAGCTCTTTGTCCTTTTTCACTGGAGAGCTGTGTGCTTTTTCAGGCGGGGAGCCTATGGCTCAACTGCTGCTAGGATTTGCTCCTGAAGAAGAGAAGTCAAGGCTGTTCCTATGTTGTGTCACAAGTGTTCCCATTTGGAAGCTGAATTGGCTACTGCTCATTCAGCTGGTGGTGCAGGAAATGTGTAGGTCCTGTGAGTGCTAATTTAACCTGAGTGTGGACAGGGGGCCCTGGGACTCCTGCTCCCCTCACTTCCAGGTGTGTTTACACACCTCTGCTAAAGGCCATTGTCTGATACTATGGTTGAGATATCAGATCCCACCTCCTGAGGCTGCACCTTGCATCCAGAACAACTGCTGTTCAGTTATACTGTCTGGGCTGGGATGTAGCAGGGGAGTGTTCCATGGCTGGCCATGGATCCTTTCACGGGATGTTGTGAGGATCTGACCTAGCTGGCCCACAAGGGAGGCAGTGATGCAAGATGAATTTGTTTTTGCTGCACAAGATGCCTCCTTGCCTCTTAATTAGATTCCTGTAGCCCCTCTTTCTTGCTGCCCTTGTTTTCTACTGAGCCCCTGTCAGGGAGACTCAATTGTGGCCATTCTGGGTGATTACTGTGCTCTAATGAGCCACTTCTGATTCCCATTCTGGCTCGTCCAGTGAACCAGGAAAGTGCTCATCAGTGCTCTGAGAACTGACCACTGCTGGCAGTGCCACTCCCTGCCTGTCAGACCCAGTGGTCTGGCTGTGCCACAAAGGGGCTGAGGTTGAGTGGGTCTGAGCTTTCCCAAGTGTTGCCTTCTCTCTTGCACATCAGCTCACAGCCCCACATGGGCACAATATTCCTGTCCTGCTGGTGGGAATCCACATCCTGAGGGACAGGGTGGGTTATCCCTGGTCAGACCAGAAGCAGCAAAGCAAGGAACCAAGCTGTTGTCCTCTCCCTCTGCACCAAGAGCTCTAGCTCTGATTGCTCTGCTGCCAAGCTAATGGCCTTTTGCCATACAGCTTTGTCCTTTTCCTTGGGCTTGCTCTTTCCCAGGAAGCCCAGTGGATGGAAGGGACCCCTGCTGTGGACTGTGCTTTTTCTCTTGGACCATACTGCTAAGGAGAAACAGGAATCCAGACTGTACATGACCCTAGGCTGTAATCTTTGATCTCCCAACCTTATCTCGGGTTCTGCCTCACTTAGGTGGTCAAATTGTGTGGATTGAATTCCCAAGACCGAGTCCCGGCTGCTGTTTTGAGAACAACCCCTCTGTCACTAGGCAGGTGCTTTTATTTCAGCTCTGGCTTGCAGCAAAAAGCCAAAAGTGGAAGGGGAATTGTCCCACCTTGGTCCCAGCCTGTCACTCTGTCATGGTCTACTCTGGCTTCATGCTCAAGGACCAGGACCCTGAACAGGACCTGCAGTACCACCTTCTTACACCTCTGTTCAGACCTGGCTGTGCAAGGTCTGCACAGTAAGCGATTCCTTATTGTCCCTTAGGTTTGCTGGGTGACAGTGGACAATCCCCTCTAATGGGCATCTCTTGAGGAGCTCCTGATACAGCCCCTCCTTCCCTCTAAAGATGTGTGGAGCTAGCAGGGTGACCTTCACAGGTGTATTTGCCTTACAGAGCCCTAACAGTGGGTTGTCCTTCCCTATGGGAACTGCCATTTGCCCATCTTGCCTCCCTCCCTGCCAGGGTCTCGATTTTGTTCCCCATAGGCAACATCTTATGTGGTCCATGAGCTGCTGTTTCCCGTCCAGCTGGACTCTGTGGGCACTGTGAGGTGGGTACCTGTCTCTGACGGATGCCGTGCTCTTGCGAGGTCAGAAACGTCCCCTACGTGCTCCTAACCTGATGATTGAGCTGTCGGGTGTCTGCATGAATCCTCTTGTTCTGTGCACCCAGTGTTCTGTCAGAGCTGGGGTGAGTCTGGCTGGAGGTTTCTATGGTTTCCTGGTGGTTGCTAAGGAAAAGGATTGCTTTGCCTCTGGGTCTTGGTGACTTTCTTTTTGCCCTGTCCTAGGCACCGGAGCCCAGCGGAACATAATGCTCGTTGTTTTCCAGACCACTACAATGGCCAGGGCATAATTTGTGACTCCTGTCACGGCTGGGCTGGGCGCCTGCCACTCTTTTTTTCTAAGGCCTCTTTGAAGAACGAGACCAAAGAGCCTTCAAGCAGGAGTTTGCCTGTTTACTGCACTCCCCACCCCCTCACTTGCTGTTTCCTTTAGAGCTCCGAGTCATTGTAACGATTTATTTCATGCACTTTACATAGCAAGAAGCTGTAACAACAGCTGTGTCCATGAATCCTTACCAGGCTGCTCCCAGTATATTTTGGTCTGTCTGCGTATTGTCCCTGGCTCAGTTAAATAAATCTCTGCTGGAGGAAGGGACTTTACAGCTTAGTGGCAAAGGGCTGGCGAATAGGAATATCAACAAGACCCTTAGTGGGCTGCTGGATCCTGGAACAGCAGTGTCTCCAGCACAAAGCTCTGCTCCCACCAGTGCAGCAGGGGCCAGGTCCAGCACAGGCTCTTTGTTGCTGTCAGCAGGGACGGCGTCTCCATCCGGCACCAGGGACAGAACTGTAGTTACGGGCTGAGGCTTGGACTAGGAGCAGTTAAAGCACATCTAGGCCAGATGCTGCCCCTGTCACACTGCTGTCGATCCAGGGCTCGGCTGTTAACCATGGTGGGCTCATTTCCATGGTGCCATTCGGGATCTGGGCATGGATGTGCTGCTCCAGGCCGTGTGCTCTTGCAGGGAGCTCAGCTGGGGTCTGCAGAGTCTTGCAGCGCCGGGCAGGATTCGGTCCATCAGAGCATCGCAGGATTGGGCACAAGTTTACTTTTGCATATGGGATCAAAGCTTAAAATATCAGCTGGCCTTTCTCTCACTCCTGACTTTTCTAAAACATCTGAACAATTTCTTCTTTAGCTCTGTTAAAATCAATCAATCCGACATTTAAATTGTATGTGAATTTGATAAATAAAGACAGGTTACCAAATGCCACACGGAATGATTTTTTTTTTAGAGTTTTTCAACTACTTAGGACAAAAAATGTTACAATGCTTGACTTTTCATTTAGTTACATAAATAATTTTTTTATAAATATCTCTTTATAAACAATATATAAATAGCTTTACAACATAAATACATTTATGCATGACATGAATTTACAAACAGCAACGTTATACAGCTGGCTTCATCAGTCTCTTGGAAAAGCACTGTCCCTTGTCTCGGTGAGTGTTTGTATATATAATATATATAAGATAGAGAGCACTTGTTAAAAAAATAACAAAACCAGAACAGTTGGTGCCATGACTCCTCGTACCAAAAAGAAAAACACAGCCGCATTTTTGTCCGTTCCAAGGGGGTCTCTGCTCTTCTAGGTGTTGCCTGGGGGATGGCCGTGCCTGGCCGCACATGGTAGGAGAAAGTGGACTATGGATTCAAAGCCCTGCAAGGAGCAAGAACAAAGTGCCCATTAGTACTTGCCATGCAGCACCCCTTACCCATCCCCAGCCAAAATTCCTGCCAAAATAACCCTGGCCTGGGCCTGGGGGATGCTGGACTAAGCAGAAGCTGTCTCTGAGCTTTTTTGCTTGTGCTAAAGCAAGGAAGAAGTGCACCCTTTGCTTTCTGGCTGGTGTTTAGGGGAGAGGCTGAGGGAAGCTACTGCTCCTCCTGCCCTTGTGGCTATTGGAGTTTTTTTTCTTGTCCTGATGAGTTTAGTGAGAGAGAATGGGTGTGAGCCGCCTATATGGGCTATGTGTGTTCTTCTTGGAGCCCTGAGCTGGCAGTACTTGGCAATGTTGAGGAGTCTCTATATGAGGGAGGAGAGAAACAGCAGTCATCCCTCCAGGGCAGGCCATGGACCAGCACTGGCATCCTGCAGACACCTTTGGGCTGTGCTATTCCCATGGCTCTGCGGAGCAGCAGGATGCTGGCTCCAGTCCCCTCTGTATCCAGTTCTGTTACTACAGGGCCAGGCACGTCCCTGTGAGTGGGGCAGTGCTGTGCCATGGGAAGAAGAGCAAGCAGCCTGGGCTGCAGTGGGTAAGTGCTTCCCAAAATGTGAGTTCATCTGTGTGTGTCCTGCTGGCAAGGCCAGGCCAGAATGGTGCCTCACTGCCCCCAGCACCCACAGGGAGACCTGGCAGGGGAAGCACTGCCATGTTTTTCCCAAACCCATCACTTTGGGGAAGTGACACTCCTTCGCCCATTGGTTGCTAAGCAGTGGCTGTGAAGCACCGTGGGAAGAACTTCTCCCAATTTCCCATAACTTGCTGGGATGCAAAGCTGCAGTTAGGAAAGTTCTACTCTTGGCTGTCACCACACCCAGAAGACACCTGGAGTACTTGTGTATTGTTTTTCCTTAAATTAAAAGCACTGGAGCATGACTGAGACGGGAGCCTCACTAACCCTCCCACTGCAGGCACACAAGGGGGTACCCTGCCCTCCTAACACCAATGTATAGGTCACCTGTGTGTGTCAAGCACAGGGGGCAGCTGGGCAAGCACCGCAGCTCCTCCTGCATCCTCCCCGGAGCCTACGGGTCTAGCTCAGATTAGGGGGAATCCAGTCGGAGCTGCTGCGGGAGCAGCTGGGGTCTCTGATCCTTCTGCAGGGCAAGGCAGCAGGAGGGCCGGGGGATTCCGGACGGGAATTGGCAATTAAGGCCAACTTTGGGGTCCTCCCCTTCGNACCCGCGGGAGGCCTGTGGGGAGGAGAGGTTCAGAGCGCTGCCTTCCCCAGCGATCCCCATCAGTGTTGGGTACCCCCCCCCCCCCCC